>VWPU01007239.1:0-10237 GCA_013398955.1 Callaeas wilsoni
TTTTCTGCCTTCTGTAACTGGAAAAAATTCCTACAAAAATCCAGTCACCTCCCGGGGACCTTGGGAATGGGATGGCACCAAAATTCTGGGCAAACTGATTTTTTTGGGGTTTTTTTTGGGGACAAACCTCCCGTGCTGGGCTCAGAGCCAGCCCTGGGGGGTTTCCATCCTCCTGTATCCCAACAGGATTTGCTCTTTTGTTTGGGATTCCCTCTAAAAGCGACAAAGTTCTCTTAAAAAGAACATTTTTCCCCGTTTTTTGGGATTCCTCCTGAGGTGCCCACCCCGACTTCAGCTGGTTCGGTCCCGAGCAGACGCTGGAAGGACGGCGCGTCCTTGCGCCATATTTTGGGGTTGTTTTTGGGGTTAATTCCCGCGATTTCCGTCCCGCAGCCTCCCGAGCCCTGGGCCGCCGCTATCCCTGCCTGAAGGTCCGGCCCCTGATCCACGCCACGAAGCAATCCAAGATCAAAGCGCTCCAGAGGCCGAGTAAGACACGATTTCCTCATTTCGCCCCCATTTCCCGGCTTTTCCCGGCTTTTCCCGTCTCCAGCGGCCCTGAGCACAAATTCCCGGGAAATTTCCTGTTCAGGATCGATGATTTCTCTGATGGATTGGTTTTTCTGGGCGCTGAGCTGAGGTGTGGAGTCTGGAATTCTGCTGCAATTCAGATTTAATTTTTAAATTTTTTTGTTTGTTTGTTTGTTTTTTGGGTTTTTTTGGGGATGTTTTGATGCTCTTTTGGGGGTTTGGAAGGGAAGGGTCCTGCTGGAATTGGGATTTTTTTGGAAGGCAAAACCTGGCCCAAGGCGGGAAAATTTCCCGGGAATTTTCTCTTCCCTCTCCCCCCCTGCACAACCCAAAGGAGACAAACCCGATCTCGTGGTTGGCATAATTTTATTCAGGAAGGAGAAATGGTGAAGCTGAGCCGTGAACATCAGTGGATTGATTGATTGATCGATTGATTGATCGCTTGATTGATTTGATTGATTGATGGATTGATTGATTTCCTTGCCTTTCCAATCAGATCGATCAGGTCCAGTTATCAGTCTCATGGGTGGCATAATTTTATTCAAGAGGGAGAAAATGGTGAAGCTGAGCCATGAACATCAGTGGATGGATTGATTGATTTGATGGATTGATTGATTGATTGATTTCCTTGCCTTTCCAATCAGATCGATCAGGTCCAGTTGCCAATCTCGTGGCTGGCACAATTTTATTCAGGAAGGAGAAATGGTGAAGCTGAGCCATGAACATCAGTGGATTGATTGATTGATCGATTGATTGATCGATTGATTGATTTCATTGATTGATTGATTTGATTGCCTTTCCAATCAGATCGATCAGGTCCAGTTGCCAGTCTCATGGGTGGCATAATTTTATTCAAGAGGGAGAAAATGGTGAAGCTGAGCCATGAACATCAGTGGATTGATTGATTGATTTGATTGATTGATTGATTGATTGATTTCCTTGCCTTTCCAATCAGATCGATCAGGTCCAGTTGCCAATCTCGTGGCTGGCACAATTTTATTCAGGAAGGAGAAATGGTGAAGCTGAGCCATGAACATCAGTGGATTGATTGATTGATCGATTGATTGATCGATTGATTGATTTGATTGATTGATTGATTTGATTGCCTTTCCAATCAGATCGATCAGGTCCAGTTGCCAGTCTCATGGGTGGCATAATTTTATTCAAGAGGGAGAAAATGGTGAAGCTGAGCCATGAACATCAGTGGATTGATTGATTGATTTGATTGATTGATTGATTGATTGATTTCCTTGCCTTTCCAATCAGATCGATCAGGTCCAGTTGCCAATCTCGTGGCTGGCACAATTTTATTCAGGAAGGAGAAATGGTGAAGCTGAGCCATGAACATCAGTGGATTGATTGATTGATCGATTGATTGATTGATTGATTTCATTATAATTTTATTCAAGAAGGAGGAATGGTGAAGCTGAGCCATGAACATCAGTGGATTGATTGATTGATTGATTGATCGATTGATTGATTTCATTGCCTTTCCAATCAGATTGATCAGGTGCAGTTGCCAATCTCGTGGTTGGCATAATTTTATTCAGGAAGGAGAAAATGGTGAAGCTGAGCCATGAACATCAGTGGATTGATTACCATCAGTGGATTGATTACCATCAGTGGATTGATCGATTGATTGATTGATTGATCGACTGATTGATTGATTTCCTTGCCTTTCCAATCAGATCGATCAGGTCCAGTTGCCACAGGAGAGCAAAGCCCTGAACCTCGGCAGCAGCAGAGACTCTGAACCAACAATTCCCGGGATTTTCCAGCTCGCTGCAGCTGGAATCAATTCCAATTTTAATGCTTTCAAGGGACACGGTCACAATGACAAATTCCTGAGTTTTCAGCGCTGCTGGATTTAAAGGAAACATCCCAAAATTTGTTTTATTTGCATCTCCCCTTCAGCTGTTGTCTCATTTATCCGTTCTTCTGATTCAGGTTAAATTAAAGTGAATAATTAAATGTAATAATTAAACACACACTCTGTTGGTATCCAGTTTAAATTGATTGTTTTCCAAATACAAATTTGGATTTTAATTAGCTGACAATGTCTCTTTATTTATTTATTTATTTAGTTTTTATAACTTTATCAATGAAACTTCTGGAAAAACAAGGAAAGCCTCCCCTTGCTGTGTAGATAACTCTGCAAATTGATAAAAGATTAATTAATTCATTCCCTAATCCAAATTATTGTGGATTTGGTGAAATTTTGGTGGATTTATTCCTTGCAGATGGAATTGCAGCGATCCAAAAAATGGAGGGCACCAACCAAAGGGCTTCCCAATTGATCTGAAATATTTAGGCATCACTTAAAATGCAGATTTTTTTTCTTTTCCTTGCTGTTTTCCGAGGATTTAGGCAGCTGCTTTTGAGGAGTTTGAACTGGGATCAGGCTTTTTGGAGCACGGATAAATTGCCTGGGGTTTTCACAGGGATGGGACCTGGGAAATTTTGCCAGGAATGGTTCCTGGAAGAGGACGGGGAACAATTTTCCACCACAACAGAAGAGACCTGGAGCTTTACGGCCTCCAAACCCCTCCTGAAATTCCACTGGAAAACGTGGAATGACATCTCCCTAGGAAAAAAAAACAAAACACTTTATTCCCAGGGATGGAAGGATTTGATGCCGATAATGAACAAAACAGCAGAAAAAAGGGGCTGAGTTTCGGGATTAAGCCACGAAATTCTCCCTGACCGAGCCCCAGCCGGATAAATTTTTCCCGTTTTTTTCCCTAGAACTCCTTCAGCTGGGAAAAGAGAGGCCGCAGACGGACGCAGCCGTGGCCAGGAGACTCGTGTCCCACGCCCTGGGCTGGAGGCACAGGCAGCAGGAGCCCGCGGGCACGGAAATCCTCCAGGCAGAATCCTTGGATCAGGAGGAATAATCCCGAAAAAAGCTGCGGAAGACGAGCGGGGCCGTGCTGTTAAACGCATGCAGAGCAGGCAGTGCCGCGGGGGGGTTCCTGTATGGATCAGCTCGGAAAAGTTGGGAATGGGGGGAAGTTCCTTGCTTCAGGAGGGGTTTTTGCGGAGCCCTGGGAGGTGCTGGAGTTTTTCCCCGGGTGTTTCGAAGCGTCGGGGGCACCTCCGGGAACGATAGTGGTTTCTTTGTTCCTCGTTCCTGCTCTGTTTTCCAAAAAAAAAAACCCCAAAAATAGGCATTAAGAGTAAGGGAATTGGAGTTTTTTGGCCAAAATTCAGCTCCAAGCCAAGGGCAGGAGTTAAAAAAGGCTGGTCCATGTTTGTTGTAATGTTGCTGTTCAGGTATCCCGGGAAAGGGACTGAATGCAGATTTTAGGGATTTTTTTTCCCTACAAAGTGCATTCACAGGCAGTGAACGCAGGTTTTAGGGATTTTTTTTCCCTAAAAACTGCGTTCACAGGCAGTGAATACAGATTTTAGGGATTTTTTTCCTTGAAACTGCATTCACAGGCAGTGACTGCAGGTTTTAGGGATTTTTTTCCCTACAAACTGCATTCACAGTGAATACAGATTTTAGGGGTTTTTTCCCTACAAACTGCATTCNTCCTTGAAACTGCATTCACAGGCAGTGACTGCAGGTTTTAGGGATTTTTTTCCCTACAAACTGCACGCAGAGGCAGTGAATGCAGGTTTTAGGGATTTTTTTCCCTACAAACTGCATTCACAGTGAATACAGATTTTAGGGATTTTTTCCCTACAAACTGCATTCACAGGCAGTGAATGCAGGTTTTAGGGATTTTTTTCCTTATTTACAGAGTTCCAAGAGCCTGAACTCGCCCTGTTGGTGAGGAAAGTTGGGATCTGCTCGTTAGGGAAAGAAAAGCAGAATTTGCCTGTGCCGATGTGCCCAGAGCCTGGTTCAAGATGAGCTTCCACCCCCATCCCAGGCTCTGCTCGTGCTCCAGGCTGGAATTCTGAGGAAAAACCGGAATTTTCCAATTGACAGCAGGTTAAAATCCCTTGCCAGCTGCCCTCTGGACCGCTGGAGAAACGACAAAAACTCAAAATATTTCTGCTTTTTTAAGCCTCACGACATCCCTGTGAGGTGGGGTTTTTGGGAGGTTTGCGGCCAGTTTTAATCCCCTGTGGAATCAGCTGGAATTTCAGGTACCTTCGCTTGTAGAGGAAAAACCCCAAACTTCCAGGAATTGTGAGGAGAAATACACCAAGGGCTTCTAAAGTGATTTTTTTCTCCAGGGAAAAGGTTTTTTGTTGGCTGGAGCTCTGTAGCAAAGCGTGTCCTCAAACAAACAGAGGAGCGCCGCTGGGAATTCCCGCAGGAGCAGATCCCTGGGGATGAGAGCCGGGAATTCCCTCCGCAGGGTGCGCGAGGACGCGACACCCGCCTCATTCATCCTTAAAAACAAAACAAAAAAAAAGATGGAATATCCGGTGAGGAGGTGAAAAGATGGAATATCCGGTGATGAGGTGAAAAGATGGAATATCCCATGAGGAGGTGATCCTCGGGTGGACAGTCCCTGTGGGATGGGAATTCCCAGCCCCGAGGGCTCGTCCCCAGGAATCTGCCGAGCCCTGGGCGCTTTGGGGAGCTCTGAAATTCCGTGCGAGATTCCGTGCGAAATTCCGCGTTCTGCGTTGGCCGCTCCCGTCCGGAGCGCGGCCGTTGTTGGATCCGAGTGTTTCCGCTGCAGCATTAAACTCAGCTTCACACTGCTCTGCTCACGAAAAGCTGCTCCTTTTTTCCCCCCTTTTCTCTTCCTTTCCTTGCGTTTCCCTGCCAAGCCGGAGCCGCTGCTGAGGAGGAGCCGAGCGCGGGAAGCGGCAGCGTGAGCGGAGGCGGCCGGCAGTGGGAAAGAGCTGAGAATTCCCAAAAAATGCCTTGGAAATGAAGGGTAGGAGGCGCTTCCCGAGGCGAGGCGAGGCGGCCTCGCGCCTGCGAGGAGAGGAGGAGCTGCGAGGCGCGGGAGAAACGTCGGGAACGGTGAAGAGCCGGAGGCTCCCGCCGGGAGCGCGGCTGGAATTGCGGGAGGCACCGAGCGGTGGCCTGAGCACCTAAACCGGGAAGGGGAGAGGATTCTTCAGGAATGATCGGGTCGAGGCTGGATTTCCTGGGGGTGCAGTGGTTCGGGAAGGGCCGGAGCAGGAGTCCTGGCTTCCTTAAATTAGTGGGAATTCTACCGGGCGGACACGTTGTTATTTGTGAGTCCCCTGAAGTGGTCGAACTTCTGCTCCGTCTCCTCGCTGAAGGAGCCACCTGGAGAGGCCACAGGGAGAGCACGGGGTCAGCTGGAGCAGGGAAAGGCACCTGGGAAGACCGGGGGGGCAGGGAAAAAACACTTGGGAATACTGGGGGAGTACAAGGAGAGCAGGAGCAGGGAAAAACGCTTGGGATACTGGGATTGGGAGAGCACGGAGAGCAGGGAAAATCACTTGGGAATAGCAAGAGAGAAGGGAAAAACACTTGGGAATACCGGGAGGGCAGGGAAAGACACCAGGGAATACCGGGAGGGCAGGGAAAGACACCAGGGAATACCGGGAGGGCAGGGAAAGACACCAGGGAATACCGGGAGGGCAGGGAAAGACACCAGGGAATACCGGGAGGGCAGGGAAAGACACCAGGGAATACCGGGAGGGCAGGGAAAGACACCAGGGAATACCGGGAGGGCAGGGAAAGACACCTGGGAATACCGAGAGCGAAGGGAAAAGCACTTGGGAATACCAAGAGAGAAGGGAAAAACACTTGGAATACTGAGAGAGCACAGGGAGAGCTGGGAAAGGCATTTGGGAATACCAGGATTGGGAGAGCACACGTAAGCAGGAGCAGGGAAAAAACACTTGGGAATACTGGGAGAGTACAAGGAGAGCAGGAGCAGGGAAAAACACTTGGGATACTGGGATTGGGAGAGCACGGAGAGCAGGGAAAATCACTTGGGAATAGCAAGATAGAAGGGAAAAGCACTTGGGAATACCGGGAGAGCACAGGGCGAGCAGGAGCAAGGAAAAGCACTTGGGAATACCGGGAAAGCACAGGGAGAGCAGGGAAGAATACTTGGAATACCAGGAGAGCAGGGAAAGGCATTTAGGAATACCAGGATTGGGAGAGCACAGGGTGAGCAGGAGCAAGGAAAAACACTTGGGAACACTGGGAGAGGAGGGAAAAACTCTTGGGAATACTGGGAGAGCATAGGGAGAGCAGGGAAAGGCATTCTGGGAATACCAGAATTGGGAGAGCACAGGGTGAGCAGGAGGAGGGAAAAATTTGGAAACACCAGGAGAGCACAGAGAGAGCAGGGAAAGGCATTTGGGAATACCAGGATTGGGCGAGCACAGGGTGAGCAGGAGCAGGGAAAAGCACTTAGGAATACCAGGAGAGCACAGGCAGAGCAGGGAAAAACTTGGGAACACCGGGAGAGCACAGGGAGAGCAGGAGCAGGGAAAAACCCTTGGGAATTCTGGGATTGGGAGAGCACAGGGAGAGCAAGGAAAAACACTTGGGAATACTGGGAGAGCAGGGAAAAACACTTGGGAATACCGGGATTGGGAGAGCAGGAGCAGGGAAAAACACTTAGGAACACCGGGATTGGGAGAGCACAGGGAGAGCAGGGAAGAACACTTGGAATACTGGGAGAGCAGGGAAAAACACTTGGGAATACCAGAATTGGGGGAGCACAGGGAGAGCAGGAGCAGGGAAAAACTTGGGAACACCGGGAGAGCACAGGGTGAACTGGAGCAGGGAACAACACTTGGGAACACCGGGATTGGGAGAGCAGAGGGTGAGCAGGGAAAGGCACTTGGAATACTGGGATTGGGAGAGCACAGGGAGAGCAGGGAAAAGCACTTGGGATTACCAAGAGAGAAGGGAAGAACACTTGGGAAGACTGGGAGAGCACAGGGAGAGCAGGGAAGAACACCTGGGAACACCAGGAGAGCAGGGAAAAACACTTAGGAACACCGGGATTGGGAGAGCACAGGGAGAGCAGGAGCAGGGAAAAACACTTGGGCCAAGAAAGCAGAGAAAATCAGAGGGTGAGCAGGGAAAGGCACTTGGAATACTGGGATTGGGAGAGCACAGGGAGACCAGGAGCAGGGAAATCCCTTGGGAACAGCGGGATGGGGTGGAACAGGCGCCCTGGAAGGTCCGGCGTTAATGAAATGAAGCTTTAATTTTCCGCTAAAATTCCAACAAAATAATGAGAAAAATCAGTGGTTATGTGGATTTTTTTTTTTTTTTTTCCGGGAAAACCACTCCTTGAAGAAGGGAATTTTCAGGGCTGGTTTTATTTGGAGCTGGGCAGTGAGTTTGTTAATTCATTCTTTGTGGTAAAAGCAGTCCTAAAAAGACCTCGAGTTAATTCCATTTTAAATGGTTTTGACAATGGACTAAGCCAGACTTAAATTAGTTTGGCTCTGAAATTTCCGTGACCGGAAAGCAAACGCCGAATGATATTTTCTTTTTTTTCCAAGAAAGCAGAGATTTCCCTGACATTCCAGGGACATTTGAATTCCTGCCCTGCGCAGGAGTCTCTTTTCCACTGCTGGCTTTGCTCCCCACGGGAAGCTCCGCGATCTGAAGGATCACCGCTGAAATAATTTGCTTTTTTGGGAAGAAGGCATTTCCCGGGCTGCTTATGGCGGCACCGGGATTGCACCAGAGCTTTTCCTGAGGGTAAAACATTGAATTCCTTGTCTGGGGGGAATCCTTGGAGCATCCCTGGCCCCGCTGGAGCGCTCACCTATGTGGCAGTTGTACATCCAGATGCGCTGCCCGTCGTAGCGGCTCCGGCATTTCATGACGTTGTTGGAATAATCCGACTCTGCCACCTCGTAGTTGGGGTTGATCACGACCTGGGAGGTTTGGAGGGACGGGGATGGGGTTACTGAAAGGGGGCATTTGGCAAGGTGCAGAATCAGGTGGGTTTTGGGTTTTTTTGGGGGTTTTTTTTGGGTTTTTTTTTCAGTGTTTTTTTTTGGTAGCCGGAAACAAAAGCACAATTCGTTTCGCAAAGGGAGAGAAATGGCTGGAATGAAGGCAGATCAGTCAGGGAGTCGTGGAATGGGTTGGGTTGGAAGGGATTTAAATCCCCTCCAGTGCCACCCCTGCCATGGCACGGACACCTCCCACTGTCCCAGGGTGCTCCAGCCCGGCCTGGGACACTTCCAGGGATCTAGGGGCAGCCACGGCTCCTCTGGGAATTCCATCCCAGCCCCTCCCCACCCTCATGGGGAACAATTCCTTTCCAATATCCCACCCAAATCCCCCCTTTTCCAGTGGGAAGCCATTCCCTGTGTCCTGTCCCTCCATCCCTTGTCCCCAGTCCCTCTCCAGCTCTCCTGGAGCCCCTTCAGGCCCTGCAAGGGGCTCTGAGCTCTCCCTGGAGCTTTCCCTTCTCCAGGTGAACATTCCCAATTCCCTCAGCCTTTCCTCCCAGCAGAGCTGCTCCATCTCTAACCCACCANCAGCAGAGCTATCTCTAACCCACCACAGCCACGCCTTCCCCCGTGCCCCAAAATCTCCCCTCAAGGCCCCGTTTTGCATTTCCCACAGCTCAGACAGAAATAATTCCTCTCCTTTCCCTCCCATCCGGTGCCAGTGGCTGTTTTTAGACCCAGAGAATTCCCCCCACTCCACCCACGGGCACAGACTGGAGGCCCAACCCTAATTCCTGCAAAAACCCCACAAACTGCACCGTTTAACCCCAAAATTCAGGGTGTGTTGCTTAGAACCAGCTCCAAAGAGGGATGCTGCGCTTTGGGAATGTGACAACGCTGTCAACAACATCAGCCGGGCTGGGCCTGTTCAGGATTAGCTGGACATGGATTTTTTAAAGACTTTAATCCCCAAACTGTGGTCATAGGCCCTGATTGTTCCCTTGGGACCATGTGTTCATTATCCCGGTGGATAATCCTTCCTCTTTTAGGCATCTGGGAATGCGATCCCTTTACAAACAGGAGTTGTCAGACCAACAGATTGGGTAAATTCTTGATATGATTGGTAGGATAAAAGCAGTGGAAGTGTCACGAATGCTCTCTTTCCCACCTGGAACAGGTAATCCCCAGGGGGGACGTCGGTGATGTCGATCCACTGGCAGTCGATGTCGTGCCGATAAACGTCCCAGCAGCCGACCGTGATCCCCTGCTCCCCAAAATTGGCACACTCGTACTGTTTCTGCACATCTAAACGAGGAGAGTTAAGGCGAAAAGTGTTAAATCCGTGGCAGGATTCCCAGAAAATTCCTGGTTGTTCCCCGTGGACAGTGGTGCATGAGGAACATGGACCTCAAAAAGAGAAATCTATCCTCCATCATCCCTCCATCCCTTCATCCCATCCTTCCATCCATCCCATCTTTCCATCCATCCATCCACCCTTTATCCGTCCGTCCTTTATCCGTCCTTTATCCATCCACATCCATCCATCCTTTATCCATTCTTTATCCATCCTTTATCCATCCNATACATCCATCCTTTATCTATCATCCATCCATCCATCCATCCCTCCATCCCATCTCCATCCCTCCATCCATCCATCCATCCCTCATCGCTCCCTCCCTTCATCCCATCCTTCCATCCATCCCATCTATCTATCCTTTATCCATCCATCCCATCCTTCCATCTATCCATTCTTTATCCACCCATCCCTCCATCCCTCATCCATCCCTCATCCATCCCTCATCCATCCCTCCATCCCTCCCATCCATCCTTCATCCATCCTTCATCCATCCCATCTCCCTCCATCCATCCCATCTCCATCCCTCCA
>VWPU01007240.1:0-105492 GCA_013398955.1 Callaeas wilsoni
GAAACTCACCTGGCACAACTTGAAGCAATTATTAAGCAAATTTTGAAAATGCAGGGAATAAAGTCCTGAGTATCTCACTTTAACAGGTAATCCAGTTGAGCACAAAACTTGGCCCTGTTCATGCAGAGAGGATTAATTTCTGCCGATGGCTGTGGAACTTCCAAGTGTATCAGGTAACTAAACTGGCACACATAAACCATCTATTTATTCCTTATAACTTGTTTAATGCTATGCATAAAAAGTCCTTCAAATGCTGTCAGTTCCAGCATAATTGTGCACTCCTGCAGGTTGTATTCCAAAGCAGCAATGTTTGTCATCTAAGCTCACAAGGATAACGCTTACCTAACTTCAGAACATTAAAACCTCATGGCAGCTGTATAAAGCACTAGTGAGACAAAGCTTTTTCCTAAACAAGCAATTGAAAATCAATGCAAATAGGACTTAAAAGATTTATTTACCATTACCACATGGTTTAACATTATACATCAAATTTCTACTATGAAACCAAACCATGAAATGTGTATCTCTGCATCCAGTTTCCATAAGGGCAAACAAAAAAGCCATTCACCAGGCAAAGGGTTTGCGAGGTTCTAATATATGCTATATTGTTTTTGTTGCTGCGATATTATTAGGAGGAGATACTTTTTTTACTGTTTTAAACAAAAATCACTCTTTCAAAATCAACTGCTATACAGAAGTGTAATTTAGAGACAAAACACTAACTTCTTTCATAAAGTCCTTCAAATTACATCAGTGCTGCAGTGAGAAATCTTCTAAGCAAGTGCATTTTCCAACGTTATGCTTTTATGATTTCCCTGTGTCAGACTATTAATGTGACAGCAAATTGTAGTCATTAGTCAAAAATAGTGAATAAAATGGTTTACATGCTAAAAGTGACCTTGAGACGGTCTTGTACAATATTGATAGCCAAAACAATTGCGGTTTCATGATTGCTCCTGACTAAATCAAATCATACTTCAGTTTAAAAACTGAACTACACCTTTTTTTTTAATTCTATACTCGCTTGTTACTTTCCAATGTATATGGGACTATATAGGAAATCTGAACTTGAGCGTAACCAGATAGAAATAGTCAGAAAACTTGAAGATGATCAAGAAAATTCACCATGCTACTGGTAGATAGGCACAGCAATTGCATTGCTATAGTACGGAATAATTATGCATTAAAATTTTAACTGTTCACACAATTTTTAATTGGAATACTGTATAAAAGCCTGGTAATTCCAAAAGCACTGATCAGAAGTGAAAAATTTCAGAGAGCTGGCTGAACTTCAGTCTTCTTAATCAAATTTTTTATTCATTGTGTGGCTTAGTGTGATGGGGGGAAAGGTGACAACATGACACAAATCAGTAATTTTACTTCTTTCCTTCTTTGGCAAGTAGGAAAACAGGCAAATGATTAAAAACAATTTTGATAACACAAAATTGTGTCTGTGTTACTTTTCAGAGAGGAGAGGTGCATTTCAAGACTTCTCTGAAAGCTTTTATTTTTTTTTGGACTATCTAGCACTTCTCTTCTGTGTTCCTGTATGTAAGTAAATACTACAATGAGTTTGTCTAATTTCACTGAAGGAAGATACACATATCTACATTTAATCTTATTGCCATCGTGATAAATTCCACTCCCAGAGATCTACAATTAGCTTTCAAATGCAAGGATACTTGAAACAGCTTAAGCCAAATACCTTTATTTCCTTAAAAGGAAATGAAAATAATTTTTTAAAGGTCAGTACTAGTAATTATTGAGCATTTAAAAGAAAAAGCAAAGCAATGTATATTTAATTCTAAGGACACAGTTCCTTTGAGGTTTACATGGCTATTTTTATCCAAAAGTAAATGTAGGCAGTGTTAACAACACTGCAAGATTTCATCTCAAAAAACCAAAAAAATAAAATTGCATCTTGAAGTGTAGGATTTTAGTGGATTTTGCTTCTCATCATCTTCTAGCTACACCGTCTTGCTCAAAATCCAGGCCAGATAAGACACAGAGTGACACTATGAGTAAAAACAGAGCATGTCAGAGCAAAGCAGAGAGCATTCCCTCTCTGCTGTAATTTAGGTCAAAATTAGACAATTTTAGGGGGCTTTTTTAGAGGTAGAAATCTGTAAACTTAAACTTCACACAAAGTACAGTGGCATTTACAGAAGTCATTAAAGCACCAGGGTACCTTCTATAAACATCTGCTCAGTGCAAAAGACAGAAAAGTTACTACTCAACAGATGATGCAATGTGGAAGTTTAAACAGAAAATACTCCATGTTATATGGACTTCAACTGTAGAAAACCTAAAATTTAGGTTGAGGTGTACATCAAAAGCCAGAATTCAGCTGTCTACATATAAAAATGATGTGACAGTTACATATTAATGGCAGAGGTTAATTCCTTGAAAACTTTCTAGTCAATTAGATATTTAAGAAATCATTTAACTAATTGAAGAAAGTTCTTTATAAGACTGCGAAAAATTGTTAAGAGGTACATTTCTTTTCTAATTATCTTTGTACAGACTCTTCAAACTTCCAGTGCAATTAAGCCTAATGAAAACATTAATGATTTAAAGACAAATGAACATCATTTTAGTTGTCCTAGATAACATATATCCTTCACAAAAGGCTGAGCAGCGACATTGTTCACACAACTTCCACACACCAATGCTCATCCAAAATGGATAATCTCTCTTGGCATGTCATCTTGGGTCAAGCATAATTTAACTATCGATTTCATCTGCTTGTAATACTAATTTTTATGGCAGCAAGTGGCAATGTTAGGAGTTTTTCGTTAACTACTAAGTATTTTCTATCAAACGTTAAACACGGAATTTTGAGTAAACAACAGGTATTTGCCATTATAGATGTACTATCTCTTTCACTCGTGCCAGAAACCTGGTAAACCACCAGTAAAGGTACACAATAGATCTACTGTCATGTTTTATGTGACATTCAAAATCCATGGAATACAGCGTCAGTGATCTGCTTATGACAGAAGCAGCTAGTGATTCTTTTTGGTGATCTGCTTATGACACGAAAAGCTAGTGATAAATGAGAGAATCAAAAAATGTAAACTCATTTTTTAGCTGACTCATTCTGTGGACAGTTCATCTAGTTTTTACAAAGTGGCAGGACAACTCAACACAAATCTAAAATAAAAACCTCTAACTCAACTCTAGTTGAAAGCCATTCCAAGTTGAAAGTTTTGCATTTGAGCTACATTAACTTACTTTCTAAACATTGAAACTCCATCCAAGAATTGCTTAAAAGTAATCAGAATTATTAAGAAATACAATTTTGTGAAGAATTAGTTCCTTACATTTTGCATAATAATCTTCAGCAATACAAGGCTATTTTTGTGCTGTCTTTTCCAAACACAATGTGTTCTTTCATCTAATACAGAATATGGATATGAGTATACTAGAAAGTAATTGCAATTATCAAAAGACCAAATATATGATAAAATTAAAGTATTGATCAAAGCTTTCATTTTTTGTCACATCTATTTGGAAACACACTCTACAATATAAAAATATGAAAGAGCTCATGTATATTCAGGCACAGCCAGATGAACACGCACACCCAGCACTACAGAGGCACTCTTTAAAACACACCAGATCTGATACTTGAAAGATCTGTGTATCACTGAATAAAACCTTTGGTCTAGTGACAACCACAGTGAGATCAGCATCACACCAAAACGCACGCAGAGATTCAATGGGTTTTGCTCTCTGAAAGTTGACAGCATTTATAGTCAAAGATTAAAAGGGAGCCCAGGTTTTCCTCCTAAGTTCAGTATTTATCATATAACATTTCAAATCGAGACACGAAAATAAAACAGATTGAAGTTTATGGGTGGTGGCTCTTGAAGTATCATTTTCACAGGTTTATTTTTTGACACATCTCTAAGTAAAACAAACCTCTTTAAGCAATCCTCAGCTAACTGGAGGCCTGACATGTATGACAACTAAACAAGCTTATCTGAGCTGAGCTTTGTCTAGTCATTACTAAAAATTACAACGGATAAATAGCTTGCAAATGATATATTAGACCTTTAAACTTACTGCCAATCAAAACTGAGAGCAGCATTTTAAGATAATGAGATCCAGAGATACCACATCATACAGTGATAAATTCACCCATCATTACCTAAAAGCTATTTTTTTCAAGTTTGTAAGTATTTAAGTATTTATAAGATATTCTTTATTTATTTCAGTGTAAACCTAATAAGCCTTCTCTCTTTTCAATGCCAAGATAAAAAGAAAAATCACTTTAAAAATAAATTTGGAAAAAGACTCTTACTATCACCTTCTGCAACAACAGGTGGTATGATAATCTTCCAGAGAGCAATAAAATCTTCCTCCTTTTTTTCCTCAGGCTCACCTTGGCCCCAGTAAAGTTGGGCACCCCTTGCCCAACAATGGAGGCCCTGCATTATAAAGTAATATCATGAGGAAGAGATTCACTTGAACCACCATCACTGCTCCAACACCTGCCTTTTTCTGGCTCCATGATAGCACAGACACTGGACCTGCACACCTGTATCTCCCACCAGATTCCTGAGGCTTCCTTGACTTAACTTTCAAACAATGACCAATTTATCCCACTGGTACAGGCCAACAAGGGAATAACAAAGGAGGTAGTACATATTTAGTGTGTTCTGTCCACAGATTTTTTTTTTTGAGCAGTAATGTGTCAATAATAAGTATAGGTTTCTATTTTTGCCTATTGATTTTCACAGTACTTAAAGCTTCGGTGAGATGAGCGAGATTGTTGAGGTAAAATAATGGGAAACAAGATCATATTTACAAGTTTATGTGAGATTCCCAGGCTCCCCAGAGAAGTGGGCACAGCACCAATCCTGTCAGAGCTCAAGAAGCACTTGCACAATACTCTTGGGTACATGATGTGATTCCTGGGGATGGTGCTGTGCAGGGCCAGGAGTTGGACTCAATGATCTTTGTGGGTTCCTTCCAGCTCCGGATATTCTGTGATGCTGAGATGTTTAAAAACATTGTTTGCCACTTAAAAGGGGTATTTCTTCATTAAGCTCTAGATATCCCCAAAATCAAATATCCATAGGACATACAAGTTACCCAATAGATGGATACATTAATTTAAAAAAGGCATCATTTTAAAATATGTTGCTGCTTCTGAATCACATAGCTGCACAAATAATCTTAAATTACATGGGGGGAAAAGGGAAATCTGCTTTTCACTATGCTAAACAGCATTTTTTTAGTAGAAAGATATTCACTGATGCCTAGGAATGTCACTTATGTAATAAGCTATGTGCTTGGTGTTACAACTTCTAGCACCTGGCAAAGGCCTAACAACTTAAAAATAACTGAATCAAAGGCTTATTTTTAATTTCAAATAAAATAATCACCTGTATTTAGCATCACACATATTTAGACAACCTGCCTGTCTCTGTTCCCAACCACCTCTTTCCCTCTGTCATCTCCAACTTGTCATTTTTCAATTCCAAATATGCAGATTTTTTTTTTCCCCCTTGGATGACTTGTCATTGCAACTGTCAAAAACTGTAATTATTTATGTACAGCTATTTATTATTAATCTAGCAAAATCTTCACAGATACCGCACTGCTGCTGTTTGCTCATGTCATTCTGCTGCCAGCCCTGGGTTTCACTGCTGTTGGTTTGATGCCTTTTTACATAGATCAGCCCCAATTTCCTTGTTGACCGTTCCCACAGCACAGCAGGCCCAGACATGCTGGCTGCTCTTCTACTTGTGTTTGGTTTTCATTTTATGAAGTTCACGCCTTTTCAAACATTTTCATGCAAGACCAAAACAACCATAAAAAAACCTAAATTATATAAATGTTTTATACAGATAAATAGCTTAGACAGAAGTTTTGATTTTTTTTCCCCCATTAGTGGAAAAAACTTAAATTTTGAAATGTCTTCTTTCAGGTGGTTTCACATATGAACATTTCAGTTATGTATAAAGTCTTGAAAAGACATGACAAAATGGGTCCGACCTAATTTTTAAACAAGATGCAAAAGGAAGGGGAAAAAACTCCAACAACCTGCCTTTCTGATTTTCTATTTTGTGTACATTTTGGTGAGCCAGCTAGTAAAAAAGCTAGTTTTGTCTTTATGCCCGTCACTTAACCTTCTACTCCTTATTCTCCAATTTAAAGCATCTCTGCACATTTCTGTTGTCCAACGTCTTGACAAATCTGATATATCCCCTACAACAATCCCTCCTTATCCCTACTCCTCTTGTTAAAATTGGGTTATTTTTAAGATTTTTTGAACTGAAGACCTTAATGGGTGAAATGTAAATGTAAATCAAACCAAGTCTTCAATAAGAACAATCTCAGATTGCACATGATGACTTGGCAATAATTCTTGCCTTTCTGTGAATTTTCCAAAATAAATTTGTTGCAATGCATGAGTTGCACTAACATAGATTTAATTTGCAAATTTTTTTGCTTTTCCTGATATATTTACAAGTCTCTGTCTTCAGTCTAAATGAATTAACTCCACAAGAAGAGCACAGGCCGAAATAAAATCTCCATCCGAAAAATCCAAACAAGAGAATTCCCAGAAAAACAAACCAAAGCTACTAGAGAAAAAGAATTACAAAATCTTCTACTCAGGAAGGAAGTTCTGTACCCCCACTGCCTGTCACAGCTGAAACTTACCACTTACAAGCTGTACATCATCCTTTTTTCCTTTACTTCTCTTCACTTACATGCAAATTTAATAAGAATCTAAAATTTAGTATCTTCTTCTGCAATTTTAATTATTTCAACCTTCTTTGACACTTCCAGCAGGACTGCCTGCATGCTTACCTGCACTCTCTTATAATTACTGTAAAAACTCTACCTTTTCTTCCACTGCAGTTGCAGCGACTACTTGGACCAAACTTCTTTTACTCCCTGTCCCACATCTGTGTCTTACAAAAAGCAGCCCAGCTGATTGTTTTATTTTAGTCACAGCACATGGCCTTCAAAGCTAGAACAATCTGCTTGATCTGGATCCATACAACACAGTGTCTCCCAGATTTTTTTAAAAAATCTTAAAAGTCATTATGGTAGGAAAAAAACAGTTGAATAATAACAGCAAAGTTTCAAGACTCACGTGAGAGACTTAGAAACCTTAGATTAAAGCCATGTATGAACCTACCTCACTGTTTCTGGCTTCTCTCTTAGATGCCTTTACTCCTGGCTTATTTATTCCTCTAGAAATTCCTTTGGGCAGGACAAATTGTTGTGAGGTTGGGGATGGTAGGCTTTAGGCTAGAGACTTTCAGACTAATTTTTTTTTCCTCTTTTTTTCAACTAGCACACACACAGGGGAAGAAGTCAAAGCTTTATCCTCATGACAAGTCCTACAAATGCTGTCCAAAAACCATACTGCATGATCCACGTGTCCAGTTGGAAAGTCTCCTGTACTAAATCCGAACAGAAAACTCCTAAGAGCTTATTTATCACAGATAAAATGCAACTTGACAGAACCTTCAAGTTGCTGCCATGCCAAACCAAGAAAAAAGGGCTGAAGTCAGTTCTGCAGACTTTGTTTTGGAATAGAAAAAACTCATTGTGAAAGGTATCAAAAAGATAACAAAAGAGTAAGCGAATTTTCTAAGCTTAAGATCCTGGGCATTTTCACATCAAAGTGCTGAAAGGGGTCACTAAAATATCCATGTGGAAAGGCAGCTTGGCAGGATGGCTGCCTCATCAAGTAGCAAAATACAGTCAAAAACAGTAAGATGAATTTAAAACAATTACTCTGGCCATATTACTGAGGCTTGAGTCAGTGGCTGAACTCACAGCAGCCAAGCTACACCATCCTGCACATGTAAGAACAGCACAGCTGATCTCATATTCTGAAGCTACTATTGAGCATGCAGATATTTAAATTATATGTCTATTATTCAACATGTAGTCTAGCGAACTACTACTTCATTAGTGAAGAAAATGTTTAATAGATTTCCCATCTATTTAATGTTAATGAGCAAGGTATGATGATAAATCTTCAGGATTTCATCAGATTTAATACTTTTTTTCCCACAATATTTCAAGAGTTCTAGGGAGCCAGAAAAAAAATTATGCAAATGGGTTTCAGTTTTGGGGATTTTCTTGAGTTTTATGGGGGGTTTTGGGTGAAACACAACAGGTCTAAAAGCTATAGGGTCAGTTCAGGCTGGAAACCCAGTCCAACCTGAAACATGATCAGAACTTCATATGTTATTTTATCAGATGATTTTTCTATTTGGGAAAACAAATTAAAAAAAAAAAGAGGAAAATTGAAACTAGGTCTTTGGGGTGAGTTTCTAAAATAATTGGAATTCTAAATACATTGGAACGGATCTCATTCCCTCAATCACTCTCAGTAGAAACCTTCTAAAATTTCTGGATTTATAAATCCATTTTATGAAGAGTTAGTCAACAAGGAGAAAAATATTTATGGATAAAAGGAGGTTTCTTTTTTTCCACCTATTGACTAAATAAGGGCTATAGACAAGGATATTTAAGCCCATGTCTGAGAGATCACACTAAGGACCTAGCAAAGCACAAACCTGCAGTCAAAGAAAGCACTCTGGAAAAGGCACAAAAAGGAACCAACTGCCCACAGCTGGCCACCAAATCATCTCCGTGGTGCTCTGACAAGAAGCAGGTCAATACAGGGAAAACCCAGGCATTCACAGCTCCTGTGATTGGGAATTCCAAGGGAAGAGCTCACACATTCGCATTAGTTCGGTAAATACTGCCTTATATGTTTTCATCATCTATATAATTATACTTCGATGTGACTGATCATTCAAATAACATCTTGATAAAGACAGAAGAAAAACTTCGGCATCAGCAGTTAAACCAGGACATTAGAATTACCATCTCAAAAGTTGGCCCAGGGTCCCATCTAGGCATGAAAGAACAACATGATCCCAACGCTTCAGCAGGGAAGACCTCATTGCTTAAGACCCACAAGAGAACAGAAAGCCAGTAATAAAATAATTTCAGTAATAAAATAATTGTTTTTCCTGTGGCAGTTACTGGACGATATTCAGAATACAATTATGGCAGCAACTTAAAAACAATGACTCTCAAATGTTTACTTGCATTTCATCACAAGTTCTTTATAACATTGTGTCTCCCACCAAAAAAAACCCAAAAAAAACCCCAAAAAACTGCACCACCTCTGTGAAAAACTGAGAATCTAATCTCAAACACTGAATAACAATTAAAAACTTCAGACTGCAAACACGTATGTATGTTTGTATGTATAAAAAGATATTTAAGAAAATTTAAAAAGAATGACAAGCTTCCATTCTGAAATGTCTGCGTAGATTCAAAAGACAGTGATAAATTATATTTAAAACTCAGAAGACAGTAATTTTTTTTCAACAAAGGAGAGATGTCTCTAAATCAGGGTGGAATCGTACAAGTGGAACATCATGAAATACTCTTAGTTCTATTCAATAGTTTCAAAATTCATTGAAAATTCTCACAAATTTGAAAATCTGAATCCAAAATTCCCTGAAAATACATATATAAACACACATACACGAGACGTAAAGAATCAACTGAATTAGTCAGTGTCCAGAGTTCCAGGAAAACAAGCATTGATGCCAACTTTCAATAATCCCCAACCGCTCAACCATGAAGTAAAGCAATAAATTAATCACTGCCTTTCCCATTCTCATTTCCTTCCACTATTTGAAAAGAGAAGTCTTAGAAGCAAATACCATATGGGAAGAGCCATCTTAAGACTGAATGGGTCTGAATCACTGAATACCAACAAATTAATTCAAGTGGACCTAAGGAAATTCACTACCCTTGAATGGTGAAGCCACTTCAAGTTGAATTACACAGAAATTTGATTTAAGAAATATTTTTCAGTCCCAATTTTGATAATTTTTCTGTTTAATATGTCTATAACCTATTAAGATAGTCTATGATTCAAAGCTAATAATCAAACATCATGTTTTAATTCTATGACTGATGAAATCCGTGCCAAAAGAAGTCAACATTTTTCGTACAAAATAACTGCAGAAATTAGGCATATACACATTAATTTTTTTTTTACTTCAACAGTATTTAAGGAAAATGAAAAGAATGGAATCAAAATATGCAGAAAGTTACTTTTACTTGTATTAGGCCAAATCTGCATTTCTGCTTTTGTTTTCCTAACCACATTTTCCTAGGTTCCTTTAAATTTGACTTCCAGTGGAAGAGGTTCTACTCCTTTCACAAGTTTTTGTGTGTCTGAAGTTACACTTCTACATGTCTGAACTTTGATGCTGTTCTTCATTCTTTACAGGAACTGTAGAAATACCAAGTGCCCAAAAAGTTCCCTCTACAGTTCCAAGTTTGAAAGTAATTTTTCTCATCCCAAAAAGGTGAGCTGAGCTTTTTTTTTTCCTCTTCATAATATTCCAGGTATAGATTTCCAGCCTTGTCTACAGCTCCACAGATTACTGATTTTTTTTTTCCCTGTGTTAAAGACAGTGTACAGCAACTGTGACAGAGCAAAGCTGATGTTGCACACACCTTCTGTGCACCCGTGCCTTTCATGCAAAGCACCTACCATGCTCAAGAGTTAAACGCTATGAATATCATTAACACAAAGTCTTTATGCCATTTAGCATGCAGGCATTTATATTTCCGGTTTGGTAACTATAACAGGTGACAACAAGCTTCAGTAAACACATTTGTTTGCCTTCAAATTAGAGGTTTAACTGCATTAACATACTGATTTGACAGAGATAATTCAAAGGCTCATCATGCCTAAAACTAAATTCACATTCCCTTAGACTTCTGAAATGTTTATTTTTTTTAATTATTAAAAAATAAAAAAGAATTACCTGTTCCGTGATTAATTATTCAAACTACTATGTATTTATGTTTTATACAGGGAGGGAAAAATGTGCTACCAAAATGGTAAACCTTCATTTCCTACAGGGGACCTGGAAGCCCTAAGTACGTGCCAGTGCTTCTGAGAGCACAGAAATAAAATGTGTAATAAGCAATTTTAACATGCAAAGTACCATCTGAAATTTTCTAAATGAAATCAGACAACAGGTGTCACTTCAAATGACAACATGCTATAGACTGATTTCCTAGGACAGTTAAGGAAAAAACCTGAACTTGAGTCCTATAAATTTTCCATTGTTTTTCTGATAAATTACACAAATACTGTTCTCTTAAAACAAAGGCATTAATAATACTTTAATGAGTCTGAAAAGATTAAAAAAAAAATCTTTTGTGTTTGGACTACTAATTAATCACTTAAAATTTCTATTTGTAACTGACCCAAAATACTTTTAAATAGTAGGTTTTATTTGTATGGGATTAATTTTTTTTTGTGTGCGTTTTATTTTTTTGTTTGGTTGGTTGTTTTGGTTTTGTTTTTCTGTTGTTGCTGGATTAGGCTTTTTATTTCATTGGTTGTTTTTTGTTGTTGGGTTTTGGGGTTTTCTAGAAAGTTTGAAGTCATCTCACTTAACTGTCTTCTTGCTACCTCTTCTATATTCATGGTACTGAAAAAGAACCACACTTCCTTTTATAACAAGCTACTGGTTTAGTGATAGGGCTCAAAATGTTACAGAAGCAAAATCCATTAACAGGTTGGGCAGAAAAATATTATGTAATTGGGTACTCAAGGTCATACATAGTTTTACTGTTATAAAATCGCATAATCTGTAAAGGAAAAGTTATTATCTCCTACATGCAAATTTCTCATATACATATGCTGATAACACAATTGACTGTTTATTGCCACCAAAATGGGGCACATTGTGATACTGAATTATTTCTACTGATTAATGTTTTAACCAAATAACACATTTTGATTTTGTAGTTTTACTTGAATTACTAAAGAGGTACCAAGTTGTTCACTTGGATGACTCTTGTTTCACCAGGTCTTGTATGCAAAGGAAAATTCATCCCTAATTTCTTTTGTTGTGGGACTTTGTCATCTCTTATCTTTTCCACAGACAATTAGTTACACCTTCTGTTCCCTCAAATTTCCCAAGCATTATTTTAATGTATTCTTTGCTACATGCATGCGATGTTCTAAAAGGTTAAAGCACCCAACTCCAAGGAATCAACCAGGGAGTGAACAGATCTCTACAGTGGTGCCTGGCAGTCAAGCAGCACGGAATTACAATGGACACTTTTCAACTTACTGTCCTAGTTCAATTTATAGAGTGTTATCAACAGTGGTAAAGCAAATCCATATCAATTTCATTTAATGTTTGCCTTAAGAGGCAGTTTTCCTTCTGCTTTTTTAAAAGTTAAAAGCTATCCAATTTCTGAGATGGGGAAAAAAACAGCAGTTTGTAGCAAAAAGAATTAAAGTTATTTTAATATCGGCTTCATGGTTCCTATCTATAATGTTGACATTAGTAATGATGAATGAATGTCACAAGTTCCACAGTGCTTAGTTTTGAGCAATGTGTTATTTTGCCACCTTCCACAGGAAAAGAAATTCAATAGAAATATAGTTTTACATTATGGAAAACTTTTTTCCCCATAACTTCTGGAGCAGTCTTGATTTGAATCAAGATTATAGTTTGGCACCTGAAATTCCAACACAGTGAAGCAATGAATAAAAATAAATGAGAATAACTGAAGCCCCCCTGGCTCTGCAAACATTGGAAACACGGTCCTGGTGGATGCGCACACTGAGGGATTTATCAGAAGAATGAGTGTACACCATTAGACACACATGAGTCTGGTAGACACAAGAAAGGCAGGCCCTGAAGAATAACCACCTACCCAGATATCTATCACTCAAAGTGCCTTCCTCACCTCCCTCCCCTAGAGCCTCACACTCCTCTAACCCTTTCCCATACATCTCTCCAACTTCCCAAACAACTCTCTCTAAAGAAAAAGAGAGAAGCATCAGAACTTCCAAACAGAAGGGCTCTTCACCTCTTCAGCTTGTCCAGCGACAAAATAAAAGGCATTTTGAATCAGCATCCAAAAGTGACCTGGGACACGCTGCATAATGACAGCTGAACTTCAGAGATGACACCAGAAACACCCATGAAACAAGGGGTGAAGTGCTTAGGTAACAAAAGCAGATCCTGGTAGTCCAAAGTCTCCATTACAAAACAATCTTCTTAATGAAGATGAGTTATGAGCAAGTGTTTCCAGAATGCCCTGGAATGATCAGCGATAGCAAAGCCTGAGAAGAAGGGGGCGGGAAAAAAAAAAAACAAAAAACCAAAAAACCAACCAAACAAAAAAACAACAACAACGAAAAACCCCAGCCAACTCGCAAAACAAAAACAGCCAATAACAACAAAAATCAGAACAGTTTATTTTTCATTCCTTTTTCATAATACCTTAAATGAGTACTTTTACAGAAGCAGTTTGTTGGGGTCCACTTGATTAACACTCAGAGATACTGAGCAGCACGGAATAAAGTATTTTCTAGAGGTTGGTTTCCGGTTTTTGTGAGGCTTCGGGTTTTGTTATCCTCCCCTTTTTTCTTTGCTTTGGTTTCTTTGTTTGATGGTTTGTTTTGTTTGGCACTTCTTTTTTAAGAAGTTGGTATTATTTGGATTGTCTTAATTACCCTTGGCAAACTGGGGGACATGATCTTTAATTATTAGCTTGTTTACTGCCAAATTAAATATATTCTGTTCCACTGGCATTTCTATATACCTATTAATCTTGGGCATAAAAACAAGTTGATATGATTTCAAAAGACAGTGATTGAAAATTTAATATTAATTTACTGTACTGCCTAGCATTTTGCACTCTGTTTTCTTGAAAATTATATGTAAGTATGCGTGTATGCATATATAATGAAAGATAACTCATTTTAAAGCCTTTTTGTAAACAAGTGGGAATGTTCATTGGATAGAAGACATTTTGAAGCAGTGTTTCTTTTGGAATTATATTGTGACATGATATTTGACTGAATGCTACAATTATGAACAAAACACTACATATTGAACAAACGTTTTACAGTTTTCTGTGTGACATGGCTATTTACGCACAATGTTAATTTTAATGAGAGATTCTGTCATGGAAAATAAACATGTTTTCATGGTTCAATTAATGAGTCTGTTGATTAACCAAATCTGACAGATTTTAACCTCTCATGTTTTAAGTCTCTGCCACTATCCATGGTGCAATTTCTGCTAAGCTAAATATTTAAATTTGAAAGAATAATTTTTGTTTGTATCATCTGGAAAAAACCTTTACAGATCACCTTTTGCAAATTACAACACATTAAAAATTTATAAAACAAATTTGCAAACATGTATCCCAACTGCTAGTTTATATAATTCAACTGAATTAATTTTGTATTTTTTTATACAGGAAAACATTATACATTCTGATTATCAACTCAGAAAAAAACAAATACACTATGTCTAGAAATGCAGGAATATTAAAAAATACCTACAAAGTCTTATCAGCAATATGTGAGAATTTGTATGCATACCAAAATGCATCCACATAATTCCTTCATTCTGATAAGCCTATTAAATTTTCTCCCATTTTGCAATTTTCAACTTAAGAGACATAAAAGAGCAACAACAAAAAATTTGTCTATAGTCTTGCATATCACATCTGCTACCAGCAGTAGGTATGCAGTCATTGGGATTTTTATTATATTGAAAATACAAAATAAACATAATCAATATAAGTAAAGGTTTGATTTATTAGAACATAGCTGTTATCATAAGGGCTGAAGATGAAATCTTAAGCCCACTGAAACTGGGAAAATCATTTACCACTTTGAAGACTTTGAAAATCAGTTAAACTTTCTAATCCTTTAATTTATTCCTTCCTCCATTCTAAGAACTTGGCTATAAGGTCTATTTTACTCTTGTGAATCCGACTGAGTTGCATAAGCTCCCTTCTACAACAAGGCAAATTCATTTTAAAGTATTTGCAATGAAAAAAAGTTTTGTTTTTTTCCTTACAGGAAGTTTCTCTCAGAGCTGCAAGAATTCAAAAAGTCATACTACTGTTCCTATTTTCTTACCATGATTATCATAACCCAAGCTAACAAGACAGATGCTAAAACATTTTAAAAAGCACTCCACCTACTTATTTTTAACACCTTACTCCTAGCTTTAAAATGTTCCTCTATTCTATTAGGCTTTCTTATCACTTACTAGGGCAAAAGTTGTTCAGATTTTCACATTCATATTTTAGGCTTTATAAACATGCTCATATCAACAAAATAAAGAATAAAAGGAACAAAGAAAAGCTATTCTTCGATATTCAAGAAAGGGCTTCTCAGGATCTATAGAAGCTTTTGATAAATAAATAAAACTTTTGAAAACATGCAAAATTGAAAAAATTAGTAATAATAGATACCCATACTGTGCCAATATTGAAATTCCCACTCAGGAAGGGAGCCTGGTACCCCGGTAGCTGTGTTCTGTACCAGCACACAACAGCAATGTTGTGTTTACACTGAAGGGCTCTCTGTGTTTTCTCCTCAGCACTTGAGGAAGTTAACTTGATGCATAGATAACATGGTGACCTTTCAACTGAGAAAATACTTTGTAGAGCTGAATTCATGAAGATGCAGAGACAATTATAAAAACTAAGATTGATGAAACAGTCAATCTTACGCTATATTATATAAACCTTCAACTGAATATCAGTCAACTAAAGAAGTATAGAAGCCAACTTTTTCACCTGGTAGACTATTTTTTGAGGCAAACTTAGTGCAGATGATTGTTTCTTCTGCTTACTAAATTAAATTTTCCTTTTTTTCTTTTTACTGCAGCAGTTTTTAGAACTATGAAACCTACTGAAGATTTATCTAGTACAAGAAAAACAACTTCTTTTAAGGCTCATTAAGCAATACTTTGAAGACTGACAGTCCTGCTCACCAGGTTACAACTGAATGATGCTGTTCATATACTATTTTGACTTGGGAGTTTAATAAAGTTTTCTTTAGCTTTCTTGGCTTTCCCGCACAGAAAATTCAAGCACCGCAGTCCTACAAGAACTGCAAATGTATAATAATGGGCAGATTTTGCTTTTGAATAGCTACCAATCTATACTAAGTGGTCAAAGTATGGGTGAAAGGGGAATTTAGAGTAACAGCTGTTCCTCTTAAGTAGCCTAATTTCCTCTACAAGGAACATACAACCAGTTGAAAACCAAGCTCTACATACTCAATCATGCCTTGACAGGTGCCCAAAGAAGAAATACTAAAAAAGCAGGGTTCTTTTGTGACAGAGGGCTCTGTGTTATTCCCACTTACAACAGTTTGGGTACTCAGAGTTACACATACGGAATTGGTACAAATGGTCATCAGGTAGATGAGTGCATTAATTTCTGTAACAGTTTCTGATTTCATGTTTGGGAGCTGCAGTATTCTGAATCCATGAAGTTCACAGTAACTGCTTGATTTGAGACTAGGCATTCTCTTTTAATTTTAAGCCAGTTGCCTTAGGTTTATTTACATTACAGCCAAGATATTATTTTGTGACTAAAATTTCTTTATTCCTCTTTTCCATGTACTTCATAGTTGTATGCTACTGTTACACCCTTCTCAGTTGCCTCTCTTCCAGGTCAGAGTGCACAAGAGTAGATTTAATCTTACCTGAAATGGAAACCTTTCCAAAATTAACAGCTTCATTATCCTGCTGTGCAACTTCCCTATTTTTAATTTATGACTTTCCAAGATAGTGTTGCTCATGAATTTCCAATTACATACTGATCTTTCCTCCCTTGTTCTTGATTCCATTTCCCTTCTGAAATTCAGTAAGAGGAGCTAAACACTATGTTAATGTTTTTGGACAACTACCTATAAAGTCTCCATGAGGGTGTTTTTTATTTCCCTCAAGTAATAACAACAGCTGATTTAGAGACTGTGATTACTATAGTATTTTATTATCAAGATTACTTTTAACATGATTTTTTTCCCCCTCTCCTTTCTTAAATAGGTTATCCTAGAGGTGCTGCCACCCTCACTGATGGACTCAACCCGCCAGCAGCGGGTGCATCTTGGAGCCACCTCTAAAATGAGGCTTAAGGGTTACATGACTCAAAAGATATCCCATTGAGCAAGTGTGAGTAGTTTCTGCAGTAGTAATATAATATTTTAAGATTCCTGTTGTCTGATAATTTTGTAGTTTTCCTAGTAGTTTAACTTCTTGATTAGATTAAATATGATAAAATACCAAACAGTAATTTTTTTTTTGAGTTCTCAGTGTCCTGTCTATTCTTTTCATGATCCAGCCTTAAGGCTTTACTATGTACCCAAGGTCTCAGCACTAACAGAACTTTATCACATAATGAAACAGTTCTTCCCTTCAGAACTGTGGCATTCAGAGAAAAAACCCCTCCAGTTAAAGAGATGAAAGCAGTTCTGCCTGTAATTGACCACTCCCTTGAAGTTCACAATTCACACACAGTTTGGAAGTGACAGAAAACCCCTTTCCAAGGCCACAGCCTTGGTCCCATTTTGGGATCTCTGGCACATGCAGGCTACCTCCCACCCAGACTGCCTAAATTACCCCTGCTCAGTGACACAAGCACACCTTGGTCTTTTATTTGAGTTAAGCATTGGAAAATATTTAATGGAGGAATGGATGTATGCAATCTCACTTTTCTATTTTGCACGGAACCAAGCCTTAAAATCCAGGCTGAAATAAACAACTTCGTATCTGTGAGTTCCCTTCACAACTAAGGGTTCCTCTGGTAAATCTGAAGAAAGAGAATTGGAAGCATTTTTGAATGCCTCTCTTATAAAACCAACTCATAGAAAATTAAGAATCTCAAAACAAGGAAAAACATAATCTGAAACATTAAGGAAACAATTATGAAGCAGCAAAGTCATTCAAAATCAATTCAAAGCAGGTTAAATAAAACATGGAGAGTCAATGTCCACATTAGTTTTGTGACAGCAATGTTCTCGAATGATTTAACGGAATTTAAAAAAAAACAACCTAGTTCCCAAAGGAAGCTGCTTTTAAGCGAGCAAAGTTTTACACTAATGTACAATAGATTTTGACAGCAACTGACACAGAACATTGAAGAATCACACTTGACTTAAAATAAATAATAATAAACCCATGTAATACAAGAAAAAGTGAGGACTGAATAACCGTCATGGCTCCATTTCTGCAGTGACCTCCATGCAAGCAAACACCTGCCACAGCTCTGATGTCAGTTCTGCTCCCCAGTGGCTCATGGCTCTAATAGAATGATGGAGGTCACATTTGGCATTATTAAACCCTCTTCCAAAAAGAATATTTTTTCTTTATCACTTACATTACAACATTTGGAATATGAAAAAGACATTAAATCAAATAGGGACAATAATATCACATCTACATCTATAATTTTAATAACTTGCACACATGAGAGGGTGTTTTAAACAAAAAAAATAAATACCATAAAAACCTACCACACAGCATGCAATTTCAAATTTTTGAAATGACAAGGAACCAAGGATTAGACTTATAAAAAGAATAGTACAGCAAACTATAAGTTATGAAAACCACAACATTTAAAATTATTAAAGAGGCTGACTTTTAAAAAAATCACTATATACAACAGTATATTGTTATGTTCCCATTATTTTTGATGTACTGCACACAACAAGTATAAGTGCACTCAGCATCTGTTCCTGTCTGGTGTGGATTTGGCTGTGTTCCTACTGAACACTTGAAAAGGTTTTCAAAAGACACTGAAAGGAAATAAAGTCAAATAGGATGTACTGTTCTAAGAACAAAACAGTTACACAGTTTCTCAAACAAAGCCTATTTGAGTCAGGAATCCTTTTATATTCAAGTAAAATACTGCTAATAAATTCAAACCACACATCTGCAAGTGGTTCAATTTAGTCATTGTCTTGAACACCACAATGGCACACAATAGCATGGATGCAATTTAACTTAAATAAGGTACCACATGGAAGCATCAATCAATGAACAGCCTACTGCTAATCCATCCCAGCAAGAACTCTTTCTATCCTTCTCTGCAGCTCCTGGGTTCCACTTTCATGGAGGGACTAACAGGTCTGCTTTCATACAACCAAAATTAATATGACAGGCAAGGGGACACAAAAAGGGGCTGTTGACCTCATAATACCCATAAAAAGGTGTGGCCTCATGTGCTGGCTTCAGCTGGGGTAGAGTTAATTTTCTTCACAGTGGCTGGTATGGGGCTGTGTTTTGGTTTTGTGCTGAACATAGGGTTGATAACAGAGAGATGTTTTTTGTTGTTGCTGTGCAGGGCTTGCACAGAGCCATAGCCTTTGCTGCTTTTCATACTGCCACCTTGGCAGGGGGCTTGAGGGTGCTTGGGAGGAGACACAGCCAGGACAGGTGGCTCCAAAGGATATTCCAGACTATATGACATCATGCTAAGTATATAAATTTGGGGAAAGAAGGAGGAAGTGGGGGACATTTGGAGTGATGCTGTTTGTCTTCCCAAGTCACCTTTATATGTGATGGGCCTTGATCTCCTGGAGATGGCTGAACACCTGCCACACCATGGGAAGCAGGGAATCAATTCCTTGTTTTGTTCTGCTGGTGTGTGAAGCTGTGGCTCTCCTCATTAAACTGCCTTTATCCCAACCCATGAGTTTTCCAGCTTTTACTCTTCAGATTCTCTCCCTGATCCCACTGGTGGGGGAGTGAGCAAACAGCTGCCTGGGGTGAAACCACAATACCTCAATAAAAACCAAACCATTCAAAAGGGGTAAGTTTCACATACTGTAAGGAGACTGCCTTTTGGGGTTAGGAAGAGCAGTCCTCTCCCACTGGTTAGTTTACTGCACTGGTAAGTAAAGCTCACAGGGTTCCAAGGTTTTTCCAAGCTTTTCACACATCAAAGCCTCAAAACATGAGAAGGAAGGAGGGAGAAAGTAATTTCACCTCCCAACACTTCAACAATGCCTACTGTAAAATCCCAAATATCTGGTGTCCCCCAATCTTACTATGCAGGATTGTTACAAAAGAGGTTTAGAAAGTCTCCTACTGAATCAACAGCAGATTTGGTTTGTTTCAGAGACTTCTGTCCCAAACATTAGCAACTTTCCTTTAAGGCCTGAGATGGCTTAATATTCAAAATGACAGAATATGGAGCCTCATGTGCAAAAGCCTTCTGTATATCATTATAAACACAAGAATTGGGGCTCATTCTTAACGTTTTACTATGAATTCATTATTACCTATGAAATCCTCTCTTGGATCAAGCCAACAGCTTAGCTAACCCAGTTCTGTCAGCAGAGGGGGACACCAGCAAAAGCACACCAAATTAACCTCTATCTAGGGTTCCTTTCTTTTATACTCAACTGGAAGTGTTCAAAAACCAAGTAAACACAGCACTTCACAACATGGCTTAACATCCATGGTGTTGTCAGTAACAAGTTAGACTTGAACTCTGAGGTCTTCTCCAAACTTAATGATTCTATGATGGACTAGAAGGTACATCCCTCTGCTGAGGCCTTTTGGTATCCCTTTGTACCCATTGCCCACAAATTCATCTGATCATTTTTTGAACATGCTGGTCCCATTTCCCACAAACATCCTGTGGCAGCTACTTCCAGAAGATCACAAACCATTGTAAACAACTACCTTTTTCCCACCTGTTTTACACATCTCTGCTCATTACATCAGATGTTCCTAGTACTGACATGATTTCCCAATCAGTTCTGCATTTGCCTTACCACTTAAATTTTGGGGTTTTTTTTAAACTTTAGTCCTATCCCTCACTCACTTCAGACTAAAATGTTGAGGCTCCTCTCTTCGTTGGCAGCTACTCCACACCCTTGATAATATTACCAGCTTTTCTCTACATTTTCTCTAATTTCACAAACACTTTCTTGAAATTAAAGGGACACAATTGCACACTGCACTTAAGAGGATATTGCTTTTTTTTTTAATATACCTAAAAAAAACCCCCTACATTTTCTTTTAGGAAAAGAAAAAAAACAAACAATGAAAACCAACAAAAACCCACACCGCTTTCCAAAAGGTAATCTAAGTTGACTCCTGTTGTCACTGATTGTCATTGATAATTGGGACAAAAGAATCAGAATTCATATGAACCATATGAGAGAAGAGAAGGTTACCGAGCTAGATTGCTTTCTTCCTTCCTTCCCCAAAAATTCCTTGTAAAGGCTACAATTTGAGAAAAAGGAGAATACTGTTCTTAAAAAAAAGCAAGATTTTTTTCATTAACAAAAGTTAGACATATTCTAACTTCTCTAAAAGCACATAAACTAGAGAAAATCCTAACACTCCCAGTTATTTCAGTTCTACCAAGGCAGCTCAAACCAAGATGTTGCATACAAACTATTTTAAAATTTCAGAACACATTCTGCACAATAAAATCTTAAAATGTGGTCTTTTTAGAACTTACTGTTTTCTGATATATGATGAAGATGCAGTTTTATAATCACTTATATTTTCTACTTATTATGAGATTTAAAAGAACAAATCTCATGCTTTATACAGTAAACAGCATTTGAAGTGGTACTGTGTGCAACTACCACAAGTGTTCCCTTATAAAGTTCTACAGCAAATGGCTTTCTATGTTTATTATATGTCCTAAAAAGATAATCAAGTAGATTGCATGGGGATAGAATCAACATTACTGAGCCACAACAGGTAATAAAGCAGAAAGTCATTGCACTGGTTGTCTGCCAATACAATCTCTTTTTATCAGGCAAGCATATACAGTAACCTATCAGTTGTCTGGTTTTTATTCTTATTTCATGAAGGGAAGGGGCTTTCTAATCAAAACTGTGCACACAAAAATTGTTAAGTCCCATAGAGCTTCACCGCTGCATTGAAGATTACTCAAAGACAACGGAAACAGCGACCAAAGAGTCCCGAGTAACCTACAAAGAAAAAGAAAAATCTAAAACTACTTCATCAAGGCTTTTTTTACCTTGAAAGACATAAGATATGGTTATGGTTTTTACTGATATGAACAAATCCCATGAAAGTGTGAGAAGAAATAATTGTCTTTAATATTGGTATTTCATGCAGTTGCATAAAATTTTGTCTAAAAAAGTGGTGGATAATAGACAGTTTATGCCAAATGAGTATTGTAATCCATTTAAAAAACTGAAATTACTCACTGCCCTAAATTAATCATATGCTACAGACATTATAAATCTATTTACTTCTCATTCTTCTAACTACTATAACTAAGTTTCATTTTTATGGTGCTTGAAATCACAAAACAAAAGTCATTAGAATACTTTACGGGCACATGTTTTAGGCATATTTCAAGTATTACTGTCCTGCAGATGATAAAAGGCAGAAACCACCCTTTAACAGATGGGAAAACAAAAAAGATTGAGCGTCTTTTTCCTAGTCATAGAGGCCAAATTATCCTCATTTACCACATATCAAATCAGAGTAACTTTACTAGATTAAAGCAAATAATCTTAACATATCTACGCTAGCTATAACTATTTATTTTACCTTGATTAAATTCACAAACAATAGAACTGAACTGACCATAAAAGAGATTCAGTAAAAACTTAATCTAGACAAAACAGCCATTAGAGAATTAAAATCAAAAAAAGGAGATCACTTGGTCTTTTGCTTTGGCCAATTTGGTAGTTTTTTTGAGAAAGAAATGCTAAACCAGTGGTTTATGCATGCATAACTTCTGCTGCCTTCAAAAGCACCATGTATACCCACTTAAGTTTGTGGTAATGTGACCTATGTTTAACAAAAAAAATTCCTGGCTATCACAGCTACATTATTAGAGCAAAGTAGGTTCATTGAACAGCACAAAAATGTAATGATAATACTGGCTTTTTTTTTTTTTTAATACCATGAGTTCACCATGATCTATGAGGTAACTTTGAAGTTTCCAGATCACAGTTTGAAGAGGTCATAAAAAAAAAAAAAAAACAGGTCAGACCTAAACACTTGCTTGCAAACTCCATCCACTCTGGAGATTTGTGTTCTCTTCTCCCCACGTGAAAAATCGACAGAAAATTATATTCTAGATCATAGCTGACTATGAATACACTTCAGCATAAAACTGAGAACATATCCTTGAAAACTGCCATGAAGTTCACATTTTCTCAAAAAAATTTGTGATTCATTTATATTAATATAAACATGGTGTAATTAAACTAGGAGCAAATCGAATAGACTGTTCTCTCTTATGTTCTCCATGCTATTCATGCTTATACTCTGTGCCTCTCACTGGCACATATTTCTAAGAAATAGGACCAAACCATAACATGTCTGCTGTCACACAGGCTTTGTAACTTCTCCAGAGATACTCCACAGTTCCACCTAAGTGCAAAGCACAAAATATCAAGCTGAGCAACCAAACTGAAGTAATTCAGCTTCCTCTGGATTTGAACCCTGTATTTCCACTCAAAAAACCAACAACAACTTCTCCTATGAACTCTTCCACCTCAACACACCTTCACTCCCACTAGCTTCCATGCCATCCTTGTCTGTTCCACCACCAGTAATCACACCCTGAACTGCAGCACCAGCTGCCTGCCACAGTTAATTTAAAAATACAAATGTGCTGAATCACATTGAATCACGGATGCAATTAGCCAGCAGCAAATACAACCAGCAACTATGAGCTCTGCTAAAACTAATGGGAGTATTTCATTTCTCTCAAATTTACACCAGCTCACAAGGTGACCAAAAAAAAAAAACCAAGCAAGGCATGAAGGGGAAATGACTCAAATGGCTGAATTGCATAAACTTCATTTCCAGAGTCATTGGTAGATGAAACTGAAGAATGAAAAAAAAAAAACCAGAACTAATGAATCTTTTTAGATTTGTTTTAGAAGTAACAGGAAAACTTAGTCTCTGACAAATTCACCTTAAGGAAACCAGAACATTATCAAAACAATGAAACCTCCTCCCAAACTAAAAATATCTGTATTATGGACAACCAAGTATTGTTCTTCCATTTAATATTTCTGTATCTTTACTGAATTTGTCTTTGAGCTGCAACCCAACTACAAGCACTTAATGAAAAGACTCTAAGAAAAGTCTCACATACATCTATAAAAAAAAAATTGCATTATGCTGTATCCATGCAAGTAAAATCCACACAACCAGAACCAAAAAAAAAATCCCAACTAAAACCCTACAAACTGCAACTAAGCAAATTCAAAAAATTCTATCTCTTCCATCTTTTGGCAAAATATAATTTATAGTTACTTCTCATAGCACATATGCTATTAAAAGAAGAATGGAAAGAAAGCCTGTCATTCTATGAAAACTTCCATTTCAGGAAGCTAGGACTCAATTCCCAGCACAAACTCACATATAATTCAACACTAGATCAGCTTCTCGAATGTTGTTTATGGCATTATGACTAAGGGATAGTTGAATTGATCTTCAATTCAAGTGAGAAATCAAGTTAACCTCAACCTCCCAGCAGACAAGTACATTCTAGTAAAATAGGAGAAAAATATCTAAAGTTTCTGTGGTTAACAGAAAGCCCAGTTGCTAATGTAGCAAAGGAAAAAAGAAAAAAAAAATCATTGTAAAAGTACAATCTTCCTTCCAAAGATTCTGCAAAAATCACATTTTCCAGGATGAGTGTCCTTTCCCACCTGGTGAGGATCCAGCTATGATATATTTGCCACTTTCAGACATAATAACGTAGTAATAATAAATAACAATATATATAATACTGTAATTTAGGTAAAGCAGAAACAACACATTTACTCCTGACTTCTCACAGTCCAACCACCTCCACCCTTGATGCATCCCCTGAACAGAATCACAACACGTTGGTCTGACTTCTCAGGCAGTGCAATGTCCTCAGCAGCCTCACCAAAAAGGCCACAAACGTGTCACACCTCAACTACAATTCAATGGCCCTGCTCAATTTTGCACTGGGACTCAGCAAAGAAACAAATAAAAGGATGAAAACCAAACCACACAAAATATTAGTGCTTTCTGCACATTCAATATAATTGTGGTAACAGGTGTGGCTGTGGAACAAACAAATTAAGTGAAAGCTAATAAATTAAAATCATTTACTTGCAAAATACATCCAAAACTAATCTTTTTGATACAACATCTCCTAGTGGGTAAAAGATCTAGTACAAATTTTTTTCTCCTGTATCTCCTCATCCCTTAGGAAGAACAGCATTGGCAGTGAATAGGAACTTCAATTAAAGGTCCAATTTACTTAAGAAGTGTGACAATCACACTGAATAATTGTAGGTATTTCTATGTAAAATTATATACACAGAATAAATACTCTTGAATTTCATAATGGCTAGACAGAGTATGAAAACCCTTTGAAGGCCAGGCTATTCAAAATATTAAGGTTCAGAAAAATCCAAAAGTATTAGTAGGCTTTCCAATATATTACTACTATTCCTGTTATTTACCTAAGGGTTTTACTTCTCTTGAGAAAATAAAAGTCAGACTGTGGTTGAATCACTTAACATCTCCCATGTCAGAAAGTTAAACCTCTGCTCAAAATCAAGGTTTTCACATTGAAAAAGAAAAAAAAAGTTATCTAGGAAGAGGACTGGAATTACAAGTAAAACATCTCTGCAGAATTAGCTGAATGTTTCAGAAAAATATGCTCTTGAAAACTGGATTTCTGAACAGAAAAGTAAAGTAGTCGAAGAGACAGATTTATACACCCTCTTCTTCAGGGAATCTACAACCACAGACCCTAACTTTAAAATAATTGCTGTCTTTTGAAAAGCATCCTAATTTGCTTGATACAATTGAAATAAAACTCAGGAATAAATGTTATCTTTACTTATAAATCGTCAACTGATCCAAAATGATTCTTATTATTTGACAGCAATTAAGTCTTAAGAGATTGTCCATGAATGAACAAGAGCTATATAAGTGAGCAATACACTGATTATAAATGTTTTAAAGTGGTGTTCTGGGAAGGATTTTGTAACATTCTCATTCAGAGTGAGAAAAGTGGTTAATTATTGAGAAAACACAGTAAAGCATTACTTTTATATGTACTTATATAAATATACAATATTTTTTCAACGGTATTTTCTTCCTAAAATGAGTATAATCTCTACTAAAATCAAAGACAGTTTCTTGAAAGAGCAGAACTGTAATGTTGCCTACCACATCATAAATAAAAATATCTCCCAGCGCAAAACAATATTTTTGACTGTTACCTATCTTTTGAGATTGATAAAAACTGCATCACTGTGTTTTTGGTCAAGATTGGCAGCTTTCCTTTATTAGATAAATGTATTAATTTATTAAAGTTAGGAAAAATTAGAGAAGAATATAAACAAACATCATTCATCAGCTAAATACTCCTCTCCTCACCCATAGTACAAACTATAGAAATCTAATCACAGAACACACCAATCTACAATTAAAAAAGAAAAACCAACACACACCAAAAAGCTTGATATGGAATTGAATCACATTAATGACTCCATGTTAATTTATGGTACATTTCAATGTTGGAAATAGATTTCAACTTTTGGGATTTGATGCATCTTTTGATGGCGTTAACTGCTTCATAAATGCATGGTAATGAGTCAGAGCAACTAACATGTGCTCTCTAATTAGGGAAATAAGCCTCTATCAGCCTATTTTTCCTCTTAGGTAAGAGTAAAAGACACATTGATACACCAGCAGTCATTTATCAACATTATCTATAGTTATTTGTTTGCTTACACAATACCTACAAGCAAAGTTACAAGGAAGTCAGTACTTGTGGGCACTTTAATTTCTTTGCATTTGTATCTGATTCCTGTTACATAGGCTGAAATCACACACATTGATTTTATACATATATACATATGATCAAATGTCTTATCTTCAAATTACAAGTTATAATGACAGTCACCAAAAAATGTATCCTAATATTTAAGCACAGAAAACTCACTGGAATGGACAGAGCAACACGGCACTCAGAGTGTTACCTGATGGTTTATTTCATATCAATGTATTGTGTTAGGAATCTGGGCAAACAATATCAACAGAAACATGTACAAAAAACACAAGGTATAATCTGAAACTCCAGCCTAAAAATTGAAGTTTGAACTGTCATGAAGAGTTCAAAAGCATTTTTCTTCTATTTTTGGCTAAGGAGATCTACTACAAACAACTTTGTTTTGAAACAAGAGACAGGAATTCTTGCTCTTGCTTGGATTTTTTTTTTTTCTCCTATATCTATAGCAAGTATACAAAACTTGCTCCTCCTATTTGCATACATACTTTTTTCATTAAGTGCATCATCAGCACTGTAGGATTTCTTTGCACTCCTCTGGGATTATACCAATTTGAAAAGTCTGTTTTACTGCTTTAGTTGACAATACTAGTCCATGCTAAAGTACACAAACATAGAACTGATTGTTTCTGTGTCATTTCTCCAGTCAGCTTTGCAGGAGATCCCCTTACATTAATCCCTTAAAAGCTACTTAGGAAAAAAAAAAAAAACCAAAAAAAAAACAAAAACCACTACAACAAAACACTCCCTCACCTTGAGTTGCTTTAGGCAAATATAAATACAAACTAACTCCGTGGACTTCTCTAGAAGTAGCCTGATTGTCATCCATTGAATGTCTTGCTGTGATAAGAAAATTTCAGTTCAACATTGTAAGTCAGGTCCTTTACAACATGGAGCTGATGTCTATTGTGAGCCATACAAGAACTGTCGTACCTTTTAAAATAGGTACTCTGACGCTCAGCAGTAACATGGAAATGTAGAAGAAGCAGGATGCCATCTCAGCCTCCCACCTTTACAACTCCTTCCTAGCTACGAGTGTTTGATATCAGTTTCAACTACCTCATTTTCATCTCTGTGTGATACAGCCTACAGGAGTTAAAAACAGTAAGAGAAAGTTATATACTTTTTCATCAAAAAAAGTATTTTTATCAAAATTGGTTTTGTTCAGAACAGTTTGAAAACATTTTCCATCTCGCTAAGTTTCAAAGCACTTGACAAGGATTTTTCCATTTCACTAAAACTTTTCTGTTTGAATTTTGATGTATTTCAATCTATAATGGCTTGATTTTTCAAAATCAGATGGGAATGATTCAACATCAGTTAGGCAAAAAGACTTCAGTACACCCAAAACTAAATTATTGGGGTATTATTTCTGAGGTAAACAAAGTTTTTGCCCTGAATTTGAATGACAATTAAAAAGCAGGATTTCCTATGGAACAGATATTATTTTCCAACTCATTTTGTCACAAACAACCAAGGAGAAAATAGTGAGTTCCTTCTCTGCTCTCTTGAATCTGCTTCCCAGTCTTTCATTCCTATCATCTAAATGCTATCTTTGACTATGTTCTCTAAATTCTCTGAGCTTCCCAGGAACACCTACTTTTTACAAATTGCTTTTTGGTCTGCAGCAATGCTCTTCTGAGATCCTTGCAGCTGGAGTGCCCCATCATAACTATTTGTTTCCACATCCTTAGTTAAGTACCTAAGACAACAATTTTGCCATCTTACAAAAGTTACATAAAATCATTTTGGCTATAGCTGAAAGATTTCATGGTAAAGGACTCAAGAGAGTGAAATATCATCTGTACTTGACCTAAAAAAACAAAAAGAAAAAACAACAAGAACACCAAAACAAAAAGCACCAAAACAGACAAGCAAAAAAACTACAAGAAACAAGCCAAAACCACCAACAAAACACTACAAGATAAAACAGAGTGTATTAAAGCTATACCATGAAAGTTGACACTTCCATGTGTAAACACATCATTTTATTTACAGGTATAATACCAGGCAGCAACAAGCACTCGTCCCGCTCTTCCTTTGGAGAGCACGAAAAACACCGACATACATTAAAAGGTGCCAAACAAACGCACACACATCAACAACTAAAGCCTAAACAACATATACTCCAGGATTTCCCTCAGCTCTTGGAAGCAACCATGGTTCAGTTGTCACAGCTACATAAAACAGCAGCTCTGTTCAAGGCAGATGAAGGAGTGGACGTGGGCTCGAGGAGTAAACAAATCCCTCTGCATGGGAACAGCAGCGCTGTCGCACGCTGATAGGCAGCGCAGTCGCCGAGGGGTAAAGCAAAGCCACGCTCTGTCAGCGTGCAGCATAGCTTGGCTTCTTTCCCAGCTCTACCTGAAATGACCTTGTGCAAGCTGTCAGTCAACCCTGCTCAACGAGACATCCCAAGGCAGGGAGCCCTCGGGTAGAGCTGGGATTGTTAACAGCAGTCCGGGGAAGACTTCGCGCAACCTGGAGATGCGACACTCGCTGGCTTCCCCAGTAGCACACAAGGAAAGGGGTTGAGTCTCCCCAAACACACCCTAACAGTAGAATGTTTTTAGGTCTTGGTGATGATTATTTTGAAAACACTTGTGTGACCCTTCAGAGCTCAGAACCATAGCAAGTGAAAGTGGCAGCACCAAACCCACAACAGATCTCATTTCAGGAGGCTTCCTAGCCAAAACCTCCACATTCAATACTTCATCTTACTATGATCAGCAGTGCACTCCTCAATCACACCGAGGGCCCTTAATTTGTTTTATGTACATTTACATTTGACACAAGATATTTTTAAAACTAAAAGTCCAGAAAGGACCACCAGATCTGTCCACTCCAAACTCCTGCAGACAACAGGGCATTGTTTCAAATAAAGAATGCTAATACAGGCCAAAATATTGTAACAAAAAAAACTTGGCAAATTACATCTTCATCACAGCCCAGTCATAGAGCAGAGCAAGGCTCCATCACACACCCCTCCTCTCAGTCTAAAAACCCAGTGACCACATGGCACCCGATCCATCCTTTCTGTTGCTCATTCTGGTTCCTTCTCTTTTCCCACCCTACTTTTGACCTACCTAAAGGTCAAAATTTCCTTTAACTGGCTTTTAACTTGCTTTTGCTGATGCTATGTAACCTGCTACCTGCCACTTTCATTTCCTGCCTGTGCAGTGGACAGAAATGGTGATACTTTATACTTAACTAGTTAACGGCTAGATCCATCCTGGGGTGCCAGGCAAAAAAAAAAAAGGTCTTCCCAGGCCTGAACAGCTCTGAGCAGAGGCACTCAACAGCCTTGGCTCTACAAGTTACTGTGTCTTGCAGGTTTGAGCTCTGAAAGGCTAGCCTACCATCACACTTCAACGGGAGAAAAACCTTTACACCTTTTCACCTTTACACCTGTGCTTATAAACACCATCTGCTGTTCGATCTCAGCACGCATTGCCTCTTTTCATCCCTCCTTTAAAGCATTGACAGCACAGAAATGTACACACCTTCCATTTTCCGTATGGGGGATTTTCTTTCCTGGTGTTCTGAGCTCATCTCTAGTAATTACTTGGTATTAATGCGCATTAAATGAAGAAAGGGCATACAGCGTCCAAGGGAGGAGCTTGCTGTTGGCAGATACTTAGCTTGACACTTCAGACAAGTCACTTAATCTCCCACTTGTCTCAAAATTGGGGAATATTTTGATAAATGTTTCGAAACAATTTTAGACTCTCAGCAGGCCTCAACAAATAATGAAACATGGTTTTATTACTGAATGACCATTATAGTCAAAATTAAAACAGATCCAATAAGGAAGGCATAGTATTTCTTAACTAATCTCATTTTCTCTGGTCTGAAATAGCTACATCAAAAAGGCAATGAGTAAGAAGAAACAGCTTCAACACAACATGTTTTTTACTTGTGCTATTTACTTAATATTGCATTTATGGGAGGAATGAAGAGACCTATTTGAGAGCATTGCTTCCCAGACAAAAAGTAATAAAAATGGCGAGAAAGGAAGGGAATTGACCTACCCTCAGTGTTTGTTGCCCCAAATTCAAAAACTATCACTGCAAATTCCTGCAAAGCAGGAATGCAGAAGAGCTGGCTTGGAAAAGGTTGGTTCTGGTTACCAGACTGGACCCATGCACTCACTGGAGCTCAAGGCAAGCTGAAGTCTGCTTCTTATGACCTGAACACTTCATGCTGGCTCAGTGAAAGGTGGGAAGGTAAATTACATCACCATCTGTACTAACACACACATGTTAACAGATATCAAATGAATTTAAAGGAAAAATGTGCTAAGCCTTAAGTGATGGAAGAGGCAACCTGGTTTTCCTTTCCCCTAGAACTCTAGCCCACTTCTAAAACATCATGGGATGGGGGGAAAAAAAAAAACAACCTAAATTAGGAGGCACGTTCCTTTCCCTCCAGCAGTCTATGAATGATTTACAACTATGAGCTAAGCAACTCCCAAATTACAAGTTTCCTCCTGTTTTATTACATACTTATACCCAAGGTTTCTTAACCTGATGTCATGAATTTGGTACAAATGTTCCGTAAAGTTTTGCTGAATGAGGAAACTATGCTGCCCATCTTTCTCAGCCTATTAGAATTCACTTCTGTTCTCAACTTCTAATTTGGAAAAAAAGGAAAGTTTTCCAATCCTTAGGTCACTATCAAAACAATGCACAGCATGGAAAATATACAGGGCTATGGTCCAAGAGTAAATGCACAAAACCAGGACTTGGTACCAGGACTGCTAAACTACTGCAAGTGTCTTATGTTTCTCCCACCTATTTTTTCTTTAACATCTGACCCTATAAAAAGAAAGGAATAATTTGCCAATATGACTGTCTTGCAAATGAACTAATTAATGTTCACAAATCCTCTCCATGAATATAAAGTAAGAGAATTTAATTAAGCATATATTCAAACTCCTTCACATGTTTATTCACACATTTACTACAGTGCTTCTGGGGTCTTTTGCAGCTTCTAAAAACTTAAATACTGAAAGACTAAGTCTTTTCAAGTGAAAACTTGTGAGATTCATAATAATTAAAAATTACAAGCAATATACAAGTATTTGTTCATTTTAACAGTGTAATAGTTCTCAAAAATTATTAGTTTTAGTCAGCATCTACAATAGTCATGTTAAAGAGTTCACTTAATTACTTCATTATTGAAACAGAAAAAATCCTCAGAATGTACTAAATTTTGAAAGCTGAAAAAATAAAAATAAAATCTGGGAAGGAGTGGGAGCAAGGACAGTAACTCTGATGGGAAACAACTTAAAAGCTGCCAGGCCCACTTTTCAGCAGGATAAAGAGACAGGGGACTGTCTCTATTTCTTTATTTCTCCCTGCTCATTGTAATGTCTAGTTTGGCCAGAAGAGACAATCTAGTGCTTGCAGACTGCATAGAATTGGAAATATGTAGAACAATTCAAACTAAAAAAACCCAAGCAAACAAGAAACCAACAAGCAAAAACCTCCAACCCCTGCCTCCCCTCAAAAAAAAGCCAACAGAAAAAAAAAACCCACACAAACACACCATCATCAAAAACCAACCAAACTACAAAAATATTCTAAATGGAGATTTCCTTAGACTTGCTTTCTTTAGAATGAGCTTCAGATTTTCTTACTCAAAAACCCTTAAGCTGTTTTGCTACTTATGGAATCAAAGTTGTCCACTCAACACATACCAATCCTTTCAATACCTAAAGTGGTGTTTGAGTCCACCATAGGAAGATAATTTACCTTGCAGATCATGCGAAAAAGAAATAGTGAAGGAAATACATTAGACTTCTGCCTATTTTCAGGGAACAGAAAAAAAAAATTAAAAAATTAGACTGTTTTCAGTGTTCTAGTACCCTAATTTATGGAGTAAGAACCTCAAAATGTCTTTAGCACTGAAAATTTTACAGTGTAATTGACCAATTCAGGATTCATGCTGAGCACTGGATATACCTTAGCAGCCACTATCACACATTTCACACAGTAATAAAAAAAAAATAAATTCATCAGTCACCGAAGTGAGGGAGGAATATTCTTATACATGTTCATATTTCTGGGCATTTTACAATACTAAGTAGTCCCTGAATGAAGCAATTTGCATACATTTACTCAGGTAGATATTATGGCCAACCATTACCAACAGAAGCAGCTGATGATGTCTTCTCCCAATTAATTTTTATTGCGAATTCTCATGGGATTATAAAATCCAATATTCACACAAGCTTCTAAACTGGAGACAGAATTCCCATTTACCAGCCTTAATCTCTGTTTAGAGCTGTTCTTCACCACAGTTTTGTACGCCTTCCTCCTTAGCTACCTAGGAGGGATCTTCTTCAGACTTAATTAGACCACCATAAATCACATTGTGCAGGTGTAGTACTGCACAGACTGAGTCAATGAGAGCCCCCTCCACCACTCTGCTGCTTTCTTCCTTCACCCCTTTTTTTAAAGGTATTAACCTCTAGGCACTCTCTACATCTCACAGCAGACCATCTGATGCTTCTCGGGTAAACACAAGTATGTTTAAGCAGGGTGTTATAACAAACTTTTTAGAGTATACTCAATAATTAAAAGAGCCTTTTTTTTTTCATTTAGGTTTTGTTTTCCCCATATCCCTTCAATGCTAGGGCATTACCCTCGCATTAATTTCCTTCTCATGAATTACAGGTCATTAGAGAAGCAAGAACTAAACTTGGAGTGTGTCTTTTAAAGGAAAAAGAAAAAAGGAAAATAAAACCAACCACCTCCTCACACTTAAAAAAGCACTAAGCAAAATGACACTCCCAAACCAAGACAAAATGAGAACTCAAAAAAAACCCTAACCAAAAACCAAACTAATTTGCCCTTTTTTTTTTTGTAGTTTCTGTTGAAACAAAGCCTTTGTGATAACCATTACCCTGGATTTCAGTGTAATGTGTCGAACATGTTTTGTGCAAGTTTTTTTAAGTAATGTGGCTGCATTGCCCAGACTGTGATCTCACTGGCAATTCCAACTTCACCCATGACGGACAATGAAAGTCCGACTAAGAATTAGGAACCTGAAATGCTCTGGTAGTACTCATACTCAGTGTATGTGTTAGGCACGAAAACTGAGTTATATTCAGTTTGGACATAGAATATAATGTCTATCTCTGCTCTATATTGTCTGCAGGGTTCATTACAGAAAAGAGAAACTAAAAGTTGCCACATAGAGAAGCATAGGACTACAGAACAATTTGCATTCATTCTTTGTGAAACAGATAGTTATAGTTGCAAGAATCTGAAATTTGTCTACATTGGCTCTTAAACAGGAAGAAATTAAGAGTCTGTTTACCTGGACATACAGTATAAAGCCATTTAACAAGATGATTTTTGTGTGGAATATATGGGTAACAACTGATTTTTTTTACAATCCACAACACTAAAGCAACACTTATAAAAACCAGCTTGAGGGATGTTCCTGCAGTACTTTAAGTTCTTTGTCTAGTTAGATTTATATGTAACTAAATAATATCAGCTTGAAGTCTGTACAAAGTCACCTAGAAAATCTGGTTTCTCTGAAGAAATCACTGTTCTGCACAAGGCAGGGAACATTTGTGGGAGGCTGAGAACCAAGGAAGCTGCATACACTTGACTCATACAGAACTTCAGCTGAAGCATGACAGAAGAAACAATTTAACAGAGCTTCAGAAAAGCAGCTCTATCCTAGGAAGAATGTAGTGAGGTTCTGGATCATTTTTCTGGTCATTTCTAGCACACCAGCTTTTAAGATATTTCTCCAAGACAAAAAGCAGATAGCCATTTAATTTTTATGCCTGGCTTGCTCCCAGTGCTCTCGGGCAATCTCATCATAAACTGCACTGAGCTTAGTGTTTTTTTCTTCTTTTTCCCTCCACTCCAAGCACTTCATTTTATTTCCATTTTAAAAGGCTGTTGCTTTCAGAAGAGCAGCATCTATTCTGAAGCACAACAGCAGCAGCTAACCCTACTAAAATATGGCCTACGTGGTTTGTACTTGCCTGGCCTCACTATTGTTCCTGAAGACAGGTTGTTTTCAATGGCAATACGGACATAAGAAATAGGTCTTGGAATAAGAGACATGAGTGTATGTAAGATAACGTGCTAAGAGCTGCTTTGTAGCTAAAATCAGTAATTTAGGAGGAGGAAGACCATGCATCAGACTAAAACACACTTATTTTCAGCATGTTTTCCCTCTAATACTTTAATTCTCATGTAAAGCCAACCAGAAATTCCGGAGAGAGTACTGAAGTTATAGCAAGTATTTGGACTAAAGGAAACAAGAGGCCTGGGCTCAAAATCTCCTGTAACACATATACCAGATAAAAATACACAAGTAGCACTCACAAAACTACCAGAGTACCTCAGCTGCTTCTGACTCAGAATTTTCTTTCATAGGGGCTTCTTGGCAGGACTCACTCTGCATCTGGTTATCATGTCATCGCATCCAGGTTCACACAAGACAATTCTGACCTGAAAATCCCATGACAAAGGCAGTGCTCCAAATAATCACCTGCCTCCATGGGGCAGTAAATGCAGACCTATGTTATGCTGGCATGATGTGAGCAGCTTCCACATGGACTTGTGCTCCTTGGGAATGGTTTACAGGCTACAAAGAATGGTCTAGATCAACCCAAACTGATCTAAAAAGCATGCCAATACAAAATGCAACTAAACAGTGCGAAAAATAAACTTACAAAGAGAGTTTCACAAAGGCAGCACTACCCAGCAGTTTTGTGTTCTAACCTTCTCTTTTAAGGCATGGTGGAGAGACAGGTCAAAGGAAAAAATACACCTGCTGACTGTGCAACAGCGTCAGGGCTTTGCAGACAAACATGCTTTGTTGGCTAATAATACACACTTCATACTCCAGAGAGAATTGCTACCTATGCAGAATCCTTGAGTTTCAAGATCAGCCTAGGAGAAACCCAAACAGTGTCAGCAACAGCACGTGCAGGAACCCAAAGGTCACATCACACCGTTAACTGTGAAAAACAAACACATGTGGAAAGGGGATCTGCAAAAATCAAACAGCATCGAATTTGTGTATGCCAAAGACCTCTCAAGGAATCCAAACCAAAGAAACCAAACAAAAGTAATGCAGTCACAGCATGTGATTCACCAGCCCAAAAATCCTGCCAAGAAAACATTAAAAAAAACTAAAAATTTAAAATTCTAACTAATCATATTAGCATAGCCATTAGATGCTGTCAGTGGATAATTAAATATATTTGCAGTTCTTGCAGCCTTAAGTGCAAAGAATGGGCATTTATCCAGGTAACCGAATGTTCACAGGAGGAGGCATCAGCTTTTTCATAGAAATATTTTTCAGTAAAACTGTTTCATGCAGCCAATTAGCAGCAGCCGTTCTTTCTCACCACTTGTGTACCTTGCCATGAGTCCTTGAATCTTTTGCCATCTTCTAGAAAAAATATAAAGCTATTTGAGTAGGTGACTTGCTTTAAAAAAAACCCTGTTTATATGAGGAGAAAAGAACCCAGTGAATACAGTATTTTCCGTGTTTACAGAATGATACTGCGGTTCTCAAAACTAAAAAAGATTAACACAAAAAAAGCACAGTCATGTTATTTTTCTACAATTTTTCTTAAACTACTGTAAATCATCTATGAAAAGCATTAAAACATCAGTGTTCCTGTTTATTGCAATAGACCATATCTACTATTCTCGAGAAAAAATATTAGATCTTTCTATATGCACATAATCTCTACTGAGACTTTGGCTGCCTTTAAATGTGCATCTTTCTTTTCTCTAAAAATATTTTGTGGTTGACTAACAGAAGCTGTTTTTATTGTGGCAATCAGAACATAGTCTTACTACAATGTTATGATCAGCATTTTGGTCTAATCAAGAGCTTAATGGCTTGCATAATTGCTTTAAACTCTCACTGAAGTATCCATTTGAGGTGAATCAGTGTTTCTGCTTCATAGCAGATCTGACAGAACAAACTTAGTTTGAAACTCTCAGCACCATAGAATAAACTGAAAATATTGTACATAGAAAGATTTATCCACACATCTAACTTTATTGGAAATATTTATGCAGTCAATAGCACACACCTAGAAGGGAAAGAACGATGCCAGGAACTTGAAACACAGAAGTTCTGCCAAACTTCAGCAAATTACTACAAAAAACAAGCCTCAACAGAATCACTGCTGAAAAGCTTTTCCTTTTTGCCTTTGACTGCAAAATGTCCCAACTCATTACTGAATCACATAAAAAGAGTAATACTTATTTCAACAATGAGACAAGAAATAATCAATTACTGAAAGGCTGCATACTGTTCTCAGTAATAGCAAGAACAGCAAGGGAATATTTAAAATAGACATTCTTTGACTAAAAACTATTTCATCATCAAAATAATAACTTAAATGTAGCGCTACACTACTTTAAAAATACAAAGGAAAAAGACTTCTGAAAAAGAAACATGACTACAAGAAGTCTAAGGAAATGTAATCAGTCCATGTTATCAGAAGGGATCTGCTGAAAAACAGCCATGTATAAAAAGTACAACAGCTTATAGTCAAACAGAAGAGACTAATGAAGGAATATTCCACTTGCAGTTTGTAGTGGGACTTTATAGAGATTTTGATTGTAAGTCTTGATCTATTGTGGGCAGAAAGTTCTACACTTCTGCCCTAAAATAAGTTCTGTCTATAGGCATCTTAGGGTTTTTCACTCTTATTTTCAACTAAAAGCACAGGAAAAAAAAAATTGCAGTTATCTGCTATCAGTGAGAGTCTTCAATTTCTAAGTACGTCTTTTGTTATTCAGAAAACCTGCAATAAAGGATTTTTTAGATTCCAGCAAAAAGACACCTTCGGGAAAAAGCGACCATAAGCTATATTAACACTCCGCAAGAAGTTCTGAATGAAAAAAACAGTTTAATAGGGACATTGTTTGTCATTTCAAGTCAACTGCAATGACATTATTACTGATAAATATACTGTGAATCGGGTAAGAAAGAAAACTAAGGAAGCCTGAGGCTTTTTGAGGCATTTCAGCGTGTTTGTGCTTCCCCTTCTGTTTTTGAAGGTAACTCTTGACTCATAACAATGTTGTTTCTCCACCTATGAGTTAGGTACCACAGTGTTAATTAGAATAGAAAGGAGCACTTCAGCTGGAAGGGACCTCCTGGTTTGACTGCCTGACTACTTCAGGGTGACCAAACACTAAAACACGTTATTAAGGGCATTGTCCAAATGCCTCAGATACAGACAGGGACGGAGCATTGACCACCAGTATTTGGTCCACGGACTCCAAATTTAGGCAGCCAAACTCTTGCTTCAAGCTTGGATTATGTTAGCTTCTTCCCCGTAGAGAAAATGCTGAATTTAATGTTTATCTAGCTATTTACGGACATAGATAGAAGGAAAGAAATTATAATAAAAAAGGGTGGGGAAATAATTACACTATGTAGGAACCTTTACCCAGTCTCCCAAAAATTTGAAATAAAGGACTCAATGAATTTAGCAATTAAATGAACTAAAACAAACACATGCGTAACACTGATACCATGTGGACACTTATATTCTTGTTCTTCTCAAAAACTTGAAATAATTTCCCTTAAAAAACCCTAAGTCCTTAGTAATAATTTTAATTCTTATATTATTCCAATTAATTCTTATATTATTATTTCTTCTATCTTCATCTTCTTCAATTGTCTTTTAACTATGCAGCATTTTCATCATTAGGTAACACAAGCTTGCACAATTCTAAACAGCAAAATTTAGGAGTCCAGGTTGGCAAGGGCCCTTGTTTTCCTTTAAAGCCTAATTTCCTCTTTACACTTGATATCACCTATTTAATATATTGATATATTTTCATTCTAGCCCATGATCCCTACAGTAGTAGAATTCTTGCCAGTTTATCTACTCATCATTTTAAAAACCCCTCTTTAACAATAGATTCCTCCTGCCTTCCTTTAAAGGACAGAAAAAGAAATAAAGCTCATACTCTCCTATGACTTACATTGCATCTGGGGACTAAATTTTTTGCAGACACTTCAGTGTCTGTGAATTTGAACATAAATGATTTGCCAATGATACTCAAGACCCATTTTTGCAACTGAGCTTAGAATTTAGTATTTTTTTTTCTTTGTGAAGGAAAACTAACTCACAAAAATCATAAGCTATAAGTGTCAATAACCAGAAATACTGCTTCAAGGTATTTTATTCAGTGAATTAAATAAACCCTTGAGGAATGGAAACAAAGAGTAAAAAGGAAAAAAAACACCCTTGTTTCTTCATTCTAAGCTAAATTTTGAATTTTAAGTATTAGATACAAAATCATTATGCAACAAGTTTTTCAAATAGGCTTTTGGCCTTAAATTTCTGCTCTTTTATATTGTCCATAATTACTGGAATGACTACATGACGACTAAGGTAGTGCTTCATCACCACTGCAACAAAAAGTTACACCGTTATCTAAATGTCACAGTCCAAATAATTTCAAGTGTAATCAGCAAGCCAAGGCAAGTATCCATTTGTCAGAGAGAAAAAACTTAACCACAGATAATTTTGGTGATTGACATTTATTTGGAGATTGAATTTTCCAATTTTGAAACTTTGTCTGTTTCATTTTCTCTTTCAAAAATAAAATCTCTTACAAAAGTGGTCTGTAACATGGTTTTTATGATGCCTTTATGAACAATACTTTATCAATACCAGCTAAACTCTAATTTTCCCGATTTGTTTTTTCCCACAAACATCATTAACAGCTAATGATGCTAATAAAAACACCAGTGTGATAAAAAAATGCAGACTAATATAAACAGCTTCACAGCAATGTGACACTGATATAGGTTGCTTTGTCACACAAAACTAAGAGGAAGAAAAAAAAAGTTATCACAAATCAGAAGGCATCAAATATGTATTCATTTACACACATTATAGTTGTTCAAGAGCTGTAATATAGAAGAAAACAATAGAAAAAAAAGGAAAAAACCAACAACAACAAAAAACCCCAAAACAAACAACAAGACAAAAAAACAAACACCACAAAAAATAAACCCATGCCAAAAGAAAAAAAGGAAAAAAAACACAACCAAAGGAGAAAGAGAACTTTGAGCAAAGCTGAACTGCAAATACACCTGTACCAGAGACTCACTCTGCCTAAGTTAACTGAGGTCAGATGAGACAAGACCAAAGAGAGCCCAGCTGATAAATACAACCATTCCACCACAGACATCTTCACCACAAGCCTTGCATCTCTTAAAACTTACTTTTCCCAAGAGATGTTTTTCTTTGCCTCATCTTGGCAAATTGACAGTGTCTCAGGAAGTTTTCCACCAACAATACACAGAATTGTTACACTGGAATACACCTTTAGAATGCAGCCCAACCATTAACCTCACACTGCCCAGCCCAGCACCACACCACATTCCCAAACTGGATATCTCAACGCCACAATAATTAGTAATAACCAGGCTTTGCATTTTCTCTCTACCTGCTTAGTCAGAAGTGAGGTGATGGAAAAATACCTTAGTTTCAAGCACTGCTTGGATATTATTCCATACCCAGTATTTTGGTGCTTCCAGGTATTTTATTTCTTCCAATAATTCAGAGGAAGAAAAGGAACTTTGATTACTCACATCTCCACATCTCCCTCTGCCCCTTTATTTAGTTTCCTGCTGTCTCATAAGTTGAATTAAAAATTATTAACAACTCCAAATTCTATCATCCTGCCTGAAGTCCCCTTGGAATAAGTTCAGCAGAAGTAACAGCCTTCAGCAACCTATTTCCTTGGCAGTCAGAGGCTTAGATTGTCCTGGCACTTCCTGATATTAATCAGGATAGCTGATCTTTTTGATTCTGTTAACTATCGTTTACTAAAAAAGCCTCTTCCATCTACCTGTGATTTTATAGATTAGGCTGGTTGATCACATCAATCAATTAGCCTATTAAAACATTTCTCAGAAGTGCTTCTAGCTATACACAACTGGTGTGTTCCCCTCTTAGGCACACAAACACAAAGCTCATACCTAAATTTCAAATTAGATCAGATATAACGATCAAAGAAGCATGAGGTTTCTCTGAAACGTATTTGAAGGCATCACAGATTTAAGAAAGACTTTTGGATTTTAGAGCAAGTAGCTGACCAACATGCACCTTGGAAAGTCCATAACCCAAAAAGCAACATGGTTAAAAACACTGACATTACTCAGGACCTAAATTGTCTTTTAGCTTTTTTATACAGAAACCACATCAGTGTTAGAGAATGCATATCCAGATTTGCATGTGATTACTACTGTTGCTCTACAAAAAGCAATGAATCATTCATACCTGATATCAATATATGTATTTTCAAATTTATCTGCAAACACAATAATAGTTTCATTTGCCAAATTTTAGAGGAATAACCGCCTAGTATCTCCATGAGGACTGCTTTGTTGTTGATATTTCACTCCACAGGTATACCCTGCAAAGTCACTAAACAAAAACATCATCTCCTTTCTGGTGAGGAAGACAACTCAAAACGGTGAGAATAGTCTTTAAGACAAATATTCTCTTTAGCAACAGCAAAATTGGATGATTTCTCTCCCCCGGGACAGAAAGATATCAAGTGTTAACAAGTGCTCCATTGAAATAAAAGTTAACTTGGTCAGTTCTGTTAGTGGTGAAACATTATTCCAATCTAACAGATCTTTGTTGACACAGTATGAGTAGAACTGTATTACAGCAGTATAGCAGGCTATCTTTCAAGGTTTTTTTTGTTTAACAGCCATTGTTGAGTTAGAAGGAAAAATAGCTGAGTATATATTCATTTTCAATGAAAGCAAACTTATCTGATAATAAATGACCCATTAGTTTGCTCGTAATTCTGTCTGAGTTATTACAGTTTTTAGGTTCTGAATGACTGTAATTTACTATAATTGGTTTGCAGGACAAGAGATAAATTTGACTTGCTCAATTGCAGATTCACTAAAATAATTTTGAACATTCAAATTATTTCAGAACATAACAGTAATGACAAAAATGTAACAAAACCAAAAAATTTTAATAGAAGAAACGTTACAGTTGGATTTTTAAAAGCAGATTGATTACTAAAATTACCAGCCTGCCTCAAAGTTGATTCCTAATGCTATATAAATTTTGTTTGGCACATAAATCTTCCCAGAATCAATCTTTACACTGATGTTTAGAAGGAAGAGGTGGCTGAGAAGAGTTACAACCTCATAGTTCTACACATGCTACACAAATATGGGGCTCTGCTGAACATTTAACCTCTCTCGAATACCTGGACACTAAAATGTTAATACAGTAGAGGAGAGCCAGAAGGCTGACGTTTGCATGGAAACTTACCACCTCTTTTTTGTCCTGTTAGACTGCAACATTTATCTGATTTTCTAAAAGTTCAGAGGCCTTCCAAACATTGAAATTGGAAATGGTTTGTTTTTATGAATTCTTGGTCCTAATGCAAACTATGAAATGGAAAGCAATATGACAATAATGGTGGTGCAGAGATTAAGAAACATTTTAGAAATCATTTCTTAAATTTCATCTTATAACTCTAGGAAAAAAAAACCCACACTAGCAATTACAATAATCTTTAAAGTGCAAAATGTGATAACATCTTTACTGCCTTGACCTCCCTTCTGTGCTATTCAAAAAGGAAGAGCAGTATAGGGCCTATGTTTACCTTCTTTTCAGAATCACAAAGCACTTCAGTCTCACATTTTGTGCTCTAATTTCTCCTAAAACATCACAAACCAAAACACTATTGTGCATTTAAGTGCAGTAGTAATTTTTTCAGGAAAAATACTGATTGTTATGGACTTAACTGGTTATTAGATGCTCACTCCTGTGGAGGGCACTGAATGACATATGTTGGTCTCAGAAACCTTTAGCCAAAGAAGGCAAATGTACTGAGTGGCAAACTCAGTCTTTCACAGGTGGTAAAGCAACAAGGTTAAACTAAGTTCCAGATCAAAAATCACAGTCTTGTTTTCAATCTGTTACTGCAGTCAAGTCCAACTCTCAAGATCCAGTCTTATCATCGCATTAAGATCTGGTTCACAGTGGAAAAGGCTTGGATTAGAAACCACAGTAATATCCTGAATGGGATGCATGAAAGAAAAATAAATGGCAAATAAATTTGTATGATGGTTGATTTCAGCTGGAGCTAAAAGGCATCGGTAAGCCTTAAATCTCATTTTCCCCTACTTGTACTTGAAATCTGAACCAGCCAAAGATGCATCTTAAACGAGAGTTTGTTCTTCCAGCAGCTGAGCTGAAACTATATTTAAGAGTAACAAGGTACCAAATTATTTCTGTAGAAGAAATAACTATGGCACTTCAGCTTGAAAAAGACATGACACATCAAGAAAGGACATCACATGATTCTGAGTTAAACAAAATAAATAACAAACTTGCTTTCTCCCCTTAAAGATCTTGGGTTTGGAAAATCAGCACACCTTTGGATGAGGCATCCTTTGACAAATAAAATGCACAGCACTTTTTCTCTGAGAGAGCCTTGCAGAAAAATTAAAATATAGAGCCTAATATACACGTGTCACTGAGGAAAATTACACACATCTCTTTCCATCTCCCCAGGAACTGCATCAGAGAGTGTTGTGCTAATGAGGATGCAGATGTTTGAAAACTCCAGTTGGAAACGCTCGTGCAGGCACAGGACTGCTGATGCCCCCCGGCACCAACTTCACAGGCACTACGGGGGAGCTGCAGGTACACAGCGTGGGTATACAGCCAGAGCTTCCAGTTACTTGAACTGAAATGGACTGTGCTAAAAGAAGCTCAATTACAAGCCATCCTTGAGAATTCTCTTATACAGACAGTTTTTTCACCAAAGGCACAAGGTCTGAGCACAGCCACATTTGCCGTGCACATATTTGACGGGGCATGCAAACATATTCCTGTTTGTGGGGGAAATCCTAGCAAAAGTACAGCTCCTTCCCTAAAATAAGTTCCATTTCACAAAATACCACAGCCTCATCCTTTACTCGTTCATTTTCCTCAAACTTTTAACAAAGAGCAGGTTAACGCTGTGTTATGATCAGTTAAAACCAGTGTTGAAATCAGTTTGTCAATACACAATGGTACTATCACTTTGAAACAAAGCCAGTGACTCAGAAGGCAATTTGAGAAAAGCAAAAATCAATAATGATAAAAAATAAGCCTAAAACAAGGTGAAAGGTTAGCTTGGATTTTTCACACTTTGAAATATCAAGTCATAAGTGCTCTTCAGTTAATTAGAAGAAAACTACATAGAACTGGTTAACAACTCAACTAAAGGTCAGCCTTAAGAATTCTAAGCCCCTTAATAATTGAGCAATTGAAGTCAGTGTAAATATTTTAAAATTCACATTCTGTTTTATTGCTTTTATTCTTCATGTGCTATTGTCTATCTGGCAATAACATGGGATTGATGATTCTAAAGAGAGCTCCAACTTCATATAGAAGTCTCAACAATTTTTAACAAAGAAATTAATTTAAATGAAAATTTGCAATCAAAACATCTCTAGTTTTTCACCTACAAGGGAGGAGTTTATTTGTATCTTCTCTAAATTATCTCAAAAAGGAAAGTATACAGTACCATAAAAAAGTATACATTCTGTTCATGCTCCTTTTACAATAATGGCATAGCATCAAGACAAATTAACCATAGTAAAAATTTTACTTTTTAAGCTAAGATTTAGAGAAAAAGTTCTTAAAAAGGCTTACACCCACATTTGTTACATATGGCATTAAAAATAGAAGATTATTACATAAGAAAACCTTAGAAGTTCAGACCATAAAGTAGACGAACTATTTCTCCTCATCCTTAAATGCATTCCTATAAATCATTTATTGAAAAATATCTGTGTTTCTCTGAATCAAGCACTTGTGTTTATCCATCTTCATCAATGTATCTCAGCACTCTAGAAACATTTCATTTATTTATGATTTACTTTTAGCAAAAAATTCCCATTAGGTAAAGCTGTATGTTGCTATAACTTTCTTCAAAATTGGAAAAATAAAACATCACAGTTAATATTGAATAAGATGTTTACAGTGGCCCATTAAAATTTCTCTAACCTCACAACCACCAACTATCCCACACACACATGCACTGTGGAGAACTTATTTTCTGTGTTCATGGCAAACCCCTTTCTGGATTTAACTCTTTTTAAGTTATGAACTCTCAACACGCATTGGTACAAATGTGCTACCATTTCTAATGCTTGGTGATTAAAAGAAGTTGCCAGAGAAAATGCTTTTGCAAAGGTCATTTCAGAGAGATTTAACAACTGCTTGGTTAGTTACAAGGTCAGGTACTTTTCCACACACTGCTTAAAAAAACTTACAAAAAGTGAGGGGGGGGGGGGGGGAANTAACTTACAAAAAGTGAGGGGGAAAAAAAAATCACTCTGACTAGTTTAAATGCAACATGATTTTGCATAATATAAAGTTTCCTGTCCACTCTTATTTACATTCCTCCTCACGCTGGGATATCAGCCAAGTCACAGCTCGACTCAATTCAGCCAGTATCGGATATGGAGGGTGAGGAAGGGTATTTCCTTTCCATGGAGCACGGGCATGACTTCATGCCAGGGTAACAAGTGTCCTACAGCCAGAAATCCTCAGTGTGATGGGATCCACGCTGAAGAAGCCAGGCTCCAGACCATCAGTGTTTTGGTTCTAAGGACAGAACCAAGGAATGGTGCTGGCTAGGCTTGCACGCTTCTAAATCTAACATTTTGTCAGAAAAGCACAACTACTACAAAATAACAGATTTAAAGAAATCTATTACCAATACATAAATGCAACTGTTTTTATCATGCAAATGCAGTTCATACCTAAGTGTGCTGTCACTGACAAGAAGAGTCATTCTATCCACCATTTAGCTTTCATGCCATTCCCTTTAGATATACTTATTTCACAAGGAGTAGAAAGCCATCAAATAGCCTCCATTATTGAATGCACTGGGTAGTGAACAGATGTGTTCTCATTTTCTTCCACTGGATTTTTATGAACAAGCAATTCCAGGACTGTGAGACAGACCAGCCTAGAACAGGATGGGGTACAGTACAGTACTCTCCCAAGATTTCCTCAAAATGGATAGGAGAAAAAAAAAAGCAGTTACACAATTCTGGTTTAGAAATCTCTTAAGCTCTCTTCCTTTTTGAAATAGGATATGGATTCATCAGCATCCCACAAGTTTAAGATTCTGATCCCTGGCACAACACAGCATCATCTGTAGCTGCAAGTTCAAACAATTTTCTTCCTTCAGATTTCCTAGCGAGCTAACTGAAGTCCTCCTTCCTGAACTCGTGTGTCTCGAAAGCCACTCCAAGACACCTATGCAAGTAAGAAGATATTAAAGTCACTTTTATAAGTAATGCTTTGGAGACATATGAAAAGCTGGTTTAAACAGAGTTGGAAGACATGAGAACAGTAATCTTCTGGAATGACTTACATTGGAAGATCATTATTTTTTCTTCTCCCTAATTCATCTGTTTCATTCAGTACATGACTTTATTTCTGCACCAAACTACAGCAGAAACCCTAGAGACAACAGCTTCATTAACTATACAGCTCTCATTCTCCAAATACCACCCATTAAATTGAGTAAGAATCCAATGAAAGACCGTGTGTGAACATGTAATTAAAGACAATTATAATAGACACAGAGAATGGAAAGCAAATTAAAATTGAAGAAGTCACATGAATGCTGACAGTCCTAACTGATAAAAGATTATAACCTACAGCAGCTATGTGAACCAGCAAGAGAGAAATGGGGCACATGTTTGCTGTTAGTGGATTTCACAGCTACTTGCAAATACCTAGCAGAGTCTGAGACTAAGGAATTCTGGATTCTTTCACATTCTTCAAGCAGTTCAAGACCCTTTGCATCTGCCTCTCCTGATGAAGTTTACCACTCCCAAATCATCTTGGTTCAATTCCTAGTGGTTTACTCCTTTCTATATTATATTCCTTATTTCCAACTTCAGCTGAGCACAACAGGCCCATTCCTCACCCTTATCCAGAGCACCCCATCACTTAATCTGACTTCAAACATCAATGCAGCCTCACTCCAGTCCAACTGCTTCCTCTGCTGATAATACAGCTCAAATATAATTGAGTTTCTTTGGAGTAAATGAATGTGGCATCTTTCAGGAATCCTAATAAAATTTAAGCATTCAGATCAAGTAAAAAGCCAGCCCCCAAAACCAAGAGAGCACAGGGAAATAAAACCCATCTCCTATCACACTTACTGTTCATAATTCACATCTCAGTATCTTAGGAAATAAAAGAAAAAGAAAAGATAAATACTTAGTGTTTTTAAACTTCACCTGAAAGCCTAACAGCACAACAGAGATAAAATTAGAATCTCAGTTCCCATAACTACAGTAAGCATCCTTATTGATGCATATGATTATAGAAGGGTTTCCACTACATTCAGTGGCAGCTACTGCTTTCTTCATCTGCCTGTGGTAGTAAAGATCATAAAACACAGACCAGGCTCCTACTATGATGCCTACTAATTTAACAGATCTCCAAAAGGGGAAAAAAAAAAAAAAAAAACACAGAAAAGAGACTGTGCCTGAAGAGAAAAGAACAGAATATCAGGCATAGGTTTCAGTGCAATTTCACAGATGCTGAATAAAGATGTAATGACTTGAAACAAGTCAAAGACTGTTTTTCCAGGAGTCACTGGAAAAAGACTGTACTTATCTGCAACCGATAGCAGTGCTGTGAAGCAGCTGACTTGTGTTGGAGAGCTGCTCACACACCTGAAGAACAGAGGGAAAAAGTTGAGAAGTGCAAAGAACCGGGAAATGGAGCTGGCTTAGTATAAAGGACAAAAAGAAACCTTGATATTGAGCAGGAACAACCAGGAAAAATAACCTCAGGGACTCAAACAAAAGGGAATATGTTTTCTCTGATACCAGAGGCAGAGACCCATCACATAAGTAGTTTGTAAATTACCACCTCGACAATTCTAATCCCAGTTAGTTTTTCAGTTCTAATCCCAGTTAGTTTTTCAGTTCAACCAAAAGCTAAGTCTATACATAGCAACAAACCACAATACACACAAATATCTAGAAAAAGGCGGACAAACAATAAATGCTGCTATTACTTTGAATAGTAAGTACAATGGGCAAATAAACACTTGCAAATTATCTTAACGAGACTTTGTGACTTCTAGCGAAATGGTATATGAATTTCAGTACCAGTCGTGATACACATGGCAAAAATCCTAATTTCATGTTTGCACTTTTGGGGGCTAAGTTGACTATCTTCATTCAGGAAGGAGGCTCTGGTATAATCCCAGATAATGCTATAAAAATCAAGCCAATATTTTGCTGTTTTGGTGGGGGGAGGGGAGTGTCTTCCCCCCAAAAAATGATAGTGATTATTAGAAAAAAAACAAAATAGAGGCCATCATTGAACCACAGTCTAAACCCAGATTGTCAGCATCTTGAATACTGTGTTAAATTCTAATCGCCTCATCTACAAGGATACAGGGGGAAAAAATATTAGGAAAAACTCCATGAGCAACAACAATGACAGAATCATGTAGCAGCAGCTAATTCATTTAAAAGCCATGACTACAACTCTGCATAGTCACCTGGGGCACAGACAGCAGTTAAGTATCACTGTACACTAATACGTGAGCCGGTACTTATCAAAACGAATTTGTATTTTAAAACAAAAGGAAGCAGTTTGCTTGCAATGGGAGATAAACCCACTGTACTCCTTGCCAAAAGATAAGTGAAAGCCAAATATTACACTAGGGGCTAGGCAAGTTCACGGAATAACAACCAAATGAGGACGGCCAATTATGTACAACCCCACATCTGGCTCTAGACACTCATGGTAAGGGCAGTATCAAATACTTGGGCTACTCTGTTCACTGCTGGAAACAGGAGAATGATATATGGTCCTCAAGTCTGATTCAGTCCAGACTCACATTCTTCTGGCCACATCTGGCCTACAGAGTTTTCTGTAGTTTGGTAGTTAGGAACTCAAAGCAGGATGAAAAGTTTAAGCTCTAAATCAGCATCAGTTCCTGTCTCAAATGAAATGCACACTGATGTGCCACTTCAACACCAAATTTCCCTACATGAGGCAGAAACCAAAAAATTATACAATTTGCAGCTTCTGTAGTTTGCTAGTATTTAAAAATCACCCTGCAAAAACATCTTTGTGCACCAAATAGCTGCTTTCTTAGTCTTTGACAACAAAGAGAACAACTTGTCGTAATCTGAAAAAGCCCACACAGTTTTCAGGGCAAAGAGCTTTGCCTGATCCAGCTAAAAAACTATAAAACTCTTTTTTGAACCATAAGAAAACAGAGTTTGTCAGTTCGCCTGCCTTCTGTTTTAGAGGCTCTTTTTTTGAGGTGAGTACAGAATTACTTCAAAACATGTTGTTGGTTGAAATGAAAGCCAAGCAAGCTCTCTTCCTTAAGCATTTAAGAATGGCCTTGAAGACTTCTGTCATCCTGACTGCTTCAGACCTATGGTGTAGGTTCTCTGGAAAAAACAGAAGGTATAAGATTCCTATGACAATATAATATCTCTTTAGATCAAAATTGTAATTAACAAGCCCTGTTTTCCCATCTTCCAAATAAAGGTAGGTCACCTGGATTCTTCTTTTCTAGGCAGATGTGGAAGAACTATGTTGACTTGATGAAGTTCTGGGATGAGCTGCTGAAGGAAGGCTGCAGGCTGAATTCAATCGCTGCATTTCTGCTTTTTTTTTTTTCCTCCTGCATTTTTCTGTAACCTGGCAACATAACTGTAACTAAAGACACCCTCTGTTAAAGTTTCCTACTACTAGCTCAATCCAATTGAAGAAAAAAACTTATGGACATCTCAAAAACAAGTGGGAGAGATGAATAATGGGGTTTTTTGACAAATATGTAACATTGTAGTCCTAATTTAGCTGGTATTGTGGTCACACTGGTTCAGAAAAAAAGGGAGACCTGAGAACTCCATATTCTTCAAATTTAGAAACTACTTTCAGTAGTTATGCTTTGCTGTATCCATAAAAAAATTACTTCTTGCAGTGGATAAGAAAAACCCACTATTTTTATATCACACCTTAAAATTTGAAAACAGAGAAACCAGAAATAGACTGCACTGGTTCATTTCACTCCGCAAACCTTTCTACATGCTTCTCACACTTTAACCCTCTTATTTGTCTGAATTGCTAGCTGCTGGGAAGTTTCCTTTGTTTCAGTCAGCTGAGATAGTCTCTCATTAAGTTCATTTCTTTCACAGCAAAACATCGGCAATCTTGACAATTGTTCCAGACATTTTCTGTAGGTGTAGTACTACATTAACTTTTTCAGTGAGCAGTCTCTAATAATCACTAATTAAATCAAATGAGCTTTCCTTTCTTTCTGCTTAGAATTTCTGATGTAATTCAAGATCTAATATCCAGCAGCAGGGTTAATTTGTGAAGCGTTCCCACCCAGTATCTCAGCTGTGATCTTTTTATTATGACCTAATCACACACACACAAAAGGAAGAGTGTGACCTCTTTCACACCTTTTTCAACTGAGACAAACAAGTTCACTACCCCAACTTTGGCTTTATGTCTTAAACATGCCATCACTTTTCCTGCACAACAATCATCAGAGGATGGTGCATATTGTTTCTTGGGCATCTTAGATTTTTTTTGCTAACCAGATTCAGTCAACATTTAGATTTCTAGTCAATAAAACAAATATCCCACAAGGGAGGAATCTGAAACATTATTCACTGAATTATTCAGACTGAAATTCGCCATCTCCAATGATTAGTAACAATTCGGATCAGACAGAACACAGCCAAACTGAGAATCTTCTGCTTTCATGTAAGCATCCTCTGCCAACTAAGTCTATAACCATTATTTAAATAGTAAACAGTCTAAAATCTTCTAGATAGATTTTAAGAAACCAGCTTTGCTGTGAAAGCTAACTTTGTGCAATTGGACTGATTCATGTTTTTCATCGGTTTTAGGTCAGTGAAACAAAGCTGAACCTGCTATTGTGAAGCTGCTCTCCAGCATGCTGCAGCCCATCATCAGAGGCTGTTATACAGAACTACGTGCTCAACACTTTCCTTGGTGTGACTCACTCAAATTTCAGATGAAGCAGCAAGTCACCAGCTGCCTCCAAGTACCAGCTCTGTCAGTGTTCCCTGTACTTGCCTGGCAGACGGGTGCCAGCAGCACTGATGTGATTTTCACTGCAGCACAGTTGTACAGATTGCACAGAGAGCGTTATCTGATGAGTAAACAAAGTTTCTCTGCATTTCTCAACTACCCCAAGTACTTCCCGTCACCTTAACTATGGCTGCAGGGTAACACTCAGCAAAACCAGTATGCCTCTGAGCTTGAAGTGTAACTAATAATTATAGATTAAACACTCTTTGGTAGCTCTCCTTTACAAATTCAGTATCCACACTCACTGATACTGTTAAGTTTTAAGGTTCAGAGTGTGATGCCACTGTCTGGGTAGATACTGGTCATTACACATTCTTTCACAAGTCTGGATCTCAGCAAATGTTGTGTCATTGCTTCATAAAAATAAACTCCAAATCAGCGTAATACCACCCTTAACAATATTTCCCTTACAGGAAAATTCATACACAAGCCTTATTTTGAGAACTCTATAGCTCAAAAATCCCAGCATTTCCTCTGCTGATCCCTGTTATTTCAGTTTGCATAATTTATCTTTACTTCAGAAATTGAAGCTGCAACCTGGGCATCTGAACATGGTTCTTATGAAACACAATTCAACAAATCTTGAACTCTTTATTTTCTTCCCCAACTCACACTACTGCTCCTGTCATTTGATCCCTCTGTTTCACACCATTTTATTCCCCTTGCAAATGATTTCTAATAACTACAGAAATGAATTTGCATATTTGCATTCTTTTCTTACTAATACTTCTTTGTCTAGTGCTAGAACTGAACATTTATTTTTTTACTATTGACTGAAAACACAACTATTGTACATAAACACACGTGAGTATTAGTGGTTTTGAGGAACGCTCCTACTATAAAATGCAGATATGAAAAGTCAAAAAAACCCACAAACAAAACTCAGAAGTCTAAAAAAAAAACCCAACAAACCATACATATAAAAACCACCAAAAAAACCCTGAAATTAAACAAGTGTTCTCCTTAGTTCATTTATATTATTGCAACAACCAACTTATTCAAGAATTAGCAAGTTGTATTACTTTTCAAAAACTCTATGTCCTGGTGAGCTACAAAGAAATTCAGATCTACCTGTGTCACAACTGACAGGAAACATAAAACTTTTGAAAGGCCTGCTGCAAGGTTAGAAAATCATCCTCCTAAATAATTGGAGGTACAACAAGATTCAGATCCCACTCTTATATTACTTTAATTCTTTATTGAAAGAAGTAGCTTCCAGAGCTGTTAAGGGATTAATTGGACAAAGTTTGATTAATTTCACCTAATTAACAAGCTTAGGGCACAACGCCCCAAATAATTTAAACCTACTGTGCCAAAAGTCTTTCAAGGAGGAAACAAATATACATTGGCACAGGTTTCAACTACATTTTTTGGGCAGTTTAAAGAAAAATAGAAACAATTTGTCCTTTTTTATATTGGCACGTCTCTACAGCTGACAGAAAAATATTTCTTCATCACATCACAAACCTTAGTAAATGTAAGTGTTTCAGAACAAAAATTTTAAACAATTTTCGCAATTTTTTTACTTAAATCTAAACTGAAACATTCTGCTTTAAACTGACCCGAGAGCATCCAAACAAGATGTGCTCCTACAAAATAACATCTGCTTAATAAATCACACACTGAAATTCAGTCAAATTATGTTTTGTGAGTGCAGACTGACTGAACCTCAGCAGCTACCCAGTTTGTGTCTGAATGTCCTATTTCCATCATTCTCTCCTCTTGCCTCAAATATGGATGTCTGCAGCACTGAGCTTCAGTTGTCATGATGCTGCTACACGCAGTAGCACAAGCCCCCATTTGTTACGTTCATAAATCTTCAACTGAACCCAGGATCACTCAATCCTCTCTGTTCCAGCCCATAAGTGCAGCATACAAATTGCAAAATAAATCTCATTAAAAGAGCTGCAAGTTGACAATTCATTTACCACATCAAAACCAAATCCACTGCTGCCTTTCTGATATGTGTAGGCTACTGGTTATATGGATGCAGATGAAGATTTAACATTTATTTCTGAGATTTTCCTGAATTAAGTCATTTGGCTTATTAGACTGTTTAAAATATTAACAGGACTAACAATTAACAGTAAATTCTTGGCTCTATATACATACGGCAAGTTCCTTTTTGTCCATAACAAGAGGCAGCACAACAGAAGTAGGGAAAATAAATCCTTTCCAATTTCAACATGATTTAGTTCCTTTTGAAAGCTTCATTTGTAATTGGTATTTCAGGGGAAAACACAGTAGATAAACATGCCAGCCATACAAAGGTGGTGGTTAAGGATGTCTGCTGTTCATTGCAAGGCTTGAAACAGGATAGTCATGGAAAGGTTTTCACCACAGAGGACTGGAGTTAGAAATGCTGTAGTTATGTAGAACCAGCCTAGAGAAACAGGTGTACCTTTTGGCACAATGCCAGTTCGTGACATGAAATTTAGACAAATTCTATTGATTTATGAACTATACCAGAGCATCATTCAAGTCCTCTAAACTAGAAAGCTGCAATAATTAATTTTTTTTTCCCCCTTCAGGCTTAAATCTATCTTGCAATTCAAAATATTATTAAAAAATATCAATTTAACCAAGTACTATGAGAGCAGTTAAAGAAATCCAATCAGATTATCAGGCAGAATTCAGCACCTGAGTTAGACCTGCATTCTATGACCACAACTAAGTTTCTGAACTAAGTCAGAAAAAAGCAGTATCGCAAAGAATAAATAAAATAAAAAGAGAAAATCACCATATCAGGTCAACAAAGTAAGAAATCATCTCATCATTCATGCTCTTGTGTAGTGGTACCTTTTAGACTTTTGCTTAAAAATACCCCAAAACTGGAGAACATTCGGCTTAAAAAGAATGTAGCCAGGAAAAGGCATACAGAAAAAAAAGTGCCTCTCATCACTTGAATTTTACATTTCAGACTGAAGATATTCACTGCTAAATTTAACATTCTGCTACTTCTGAAGCCAAAAGATGATTCAAAAACTGTAAGAAGATAAACAGGGCCAACCTCACCATGGTAAGCCAAATTTGTTTAACAACCTTTTATATACATGAGGTAACACCTTTACACATATTTGGTAGGAGAGAACTTAATGTTCTGCTCTATCTCAGTGCTTCCCTTACTGATCACTCCAAAAAAACCTAAAGAACCTCTTTTTGATAAGGAAAAAATCATTTCAGAATGTGATAAATAGATCTGCTCACTATTTATAGTTTGGGAATGCTGCAAATACTGTGAGCAAGATTGTGAAGATTAACATCAAACTCATCTCTTAGCAGAGGGTTACATTTCACAGCTCTAACAAGAATCAGTCATCAGGAGGAAAGAAAATTATGTTATTTAATTTTGCTTCAAAATAAAATTCTTTAAGGATCTACCTGGGGACCATAAACAGCATCATGAATTGTGAAAGCCTGTAGCCTGAACGCATTCTTACAGCGGATGATGCTCCACACTACTCAAAAATAAAACATTAGACACATTTGGGAGTACTTCCCAAACAGCATGGTTCCTTCTCAAATAGCAGCCTACCTGCTTCCATGGAATTCAAAATTAACAAAGTTCCCATTAATTCAGTAAGGGCTGCACATAACGCAGCAGAGTCTCAGCTCCAAAATTATTTATCAATCTATTTGATCTCGAATTTCAAAAAACTCGAAAAATCCCAACGAGTATATCTCCTCAGCAAAGCAAGATAGTAGAAATACACTCATACTTTATAGCAGGAAGGTCTGGCAAGCTTAATCACCAAGATAGATGACTCAGTCATTATCCAGGATCAACCCAAAATATACAAAATGCCCTCCCAAAGCTTCTGTGCAAGTGTGGTAATAAACCATGACAAACTTCTGCCACAAAACTACTCTTTCAGGACAAAATTAATCAGTCAGAGGAATGTTACTAGGATTCCTATGTTGTAATGACTACCAGTGCCACATCAGCTTCCATTCCAAATAAAGTATATTAACAACCTTTTGTTTAGGACGTAAAATCCACATCTTGCTGCGCATTGATGCAAAGAAGACCCCAAACCTTAAAAATTCTCCTAGATCTGCATTTCTTTCCAAGACAAGGGCTGACAGAGGAGCAGTATATATTTTTATTAGCTACAGTTCTTACCCTTGATCAAGAAAAAAACCCAAATATTCATTTTAAGCCAATATAGTAATACTTCTTTAAAAAGTTATTTTAAGAACTTCAGATGAGAAATTCTCTTTGCCTAAACAAGTCCTCTAACAGGGATAAAGTTAGTTCTACATTTACAGAAGTACAAGGCTGGTTGTGTTACCCAGTAAACCTGTTGCTGGCACAAAGGAAAAAAAGTTTTGACACCAGTGAAACCACTGAACGAAGTAAAAAAAACATGAAAAAAAGCCCACATGCATCTAGTTCAGCTCAAGACTGGAAATGAGGCAGAATACATGGAAAACTTTTACATGTGCTTTTTAGACCAAGTCTAAGCATTTTTGCTTGGCTTCAGATTCTTTTTTCCCCACTGGTAGTTTCTAATAAGCTAACCTGTATTTTCTGCATCACCTGGTTATTCATTTTTACAGAAGCTGATAATTCTGAAGACACAGTTCACAAGGAATTGAAAAATATTAACTTGAATTACTTCTAATTAAGTAGCTTTTAGACTCAGCCAAAACCCAATTGTATTTTTCAACTACCTGTGAAGGTTATATTGTTCGTAGTTTATATTAGTTTTATCAGCATAGTTTTATAAGTCACCTGAAAAATATAGCAACATCAAGTAACTTCAAAGATATTAGCTGCATTATTTCAAATGCTGTAGCAAGATTCATTTTTATTACTGAAAATTACCAAAAATACAATACATTTAACACTGCCTAACAACTGCAGAAGCCTTAGAAAGTCAGTGTGCACGTCAGAGCTGTTCACAAACGAGAGAGACCTTTCACACCATAGAGCTTGTTTCAAATCCCAGCACTGACAGTCCGCCTGAACGGGAAACAGCAGGACAAATAATAATTGGGGATCTGCTTGCATATTAATGACCAATCTTCTATCTGCAGAAATGAAACCATGTTATTTCACTCCCAACAGCAGATAAAGTTGCAGTGTGTTTAAAGCCTGGCAGTTCCAGCAGCTGCAGAACAGCACCAACAGTGCAGACGCTACGGAGCACGCCAGAGCAGCGCTGCCTGGCACTGCTGAGTACTGCTTCAGAGGCTCCTAAAACATCCTCGGATAATGACACACATTTCCTTCCTGCAAATTCAAACAGCTGGTTTCTCACTGATACACAGTTTTGTCAGTGCCAAGTTAAAGAAATCTTGCACATGAACACAGCGAAACTCTGCCTTCGCCATCCTAGTTCGGAGTAAATAAAGAGAAGCAAACACGCACACTTGGCTTTACCTGCCACAAATCACAGACTATTCCGAGATGGAAAAGAACCACCAGGATCATCAAGTCCAACTGTTAAGTGAATGGCCGATACAGGGATCAAATCCACAACTTTGGCGTTATTAGCATCATGCTCAAACCAAATGAAGTATTTAAGATCTGCCTTTCCTCAGTGTTCCACTTCTGTGCAACATCCCAAAATTTCACTAAGTCTCTAACAGAGCCTGTAACTTCATCAATAAGCACTAAAAAAACCCTGAACATTTGAAAAACATTTAGAATTGATCTGCAAACAGATCATTAAAACTAAATGTACTAATAATATTAAATACAGGCAGTTAACACAGGGTTTATTCTGTTATGAACTGGAGGAGAGGTGTCCTGTTTGTGGCAATTTCACTGATGCTTCTGGAGCTGTGAGGAGGATATCCCCCAAGAAATCTCCCTCTCATGTTAATTCCAGAGTGTAATTTGAAGTATATTAACCATTATGAAAGTATCTGCCAACTTCTGTCATCTCTCTGGCCATGAGTATCAGGACAAAGAAAAGACAGCGACATCACAGGCTTTCATTCAGTATAAAAATCAACTATTTCCTTTGTTTCCCTTTCATGGTGCTGCAGCTACAAAGTCTATTACTTAAAAATAAATAAATTGCATTTTGCCTCTCCATGATCTTGCATATTCAGAATGGTTTCAGAGGAAGCAGTGAATGGCTATAACTATCAGCATTTCAGCAGAGTTTGTCCATAACTTCAGCAAACTCCTCTGTCATTGATCTTGGGGTTTTTTGACTGGCATAAGACCAAAAGAACAAATAGAGAAAACAGCTTGCTTTCAGATTGTAAAAAGCTATCACTCTCACTAGACTGTAATCAGCATTTTTTCCCACTTGGAGGAATGCTAACTTTGAAATAGGCATTTCAGCAGGAAACACTCAATTATCCCTTGCTTCACCATGAGCATCGCTTGTCCCGCAACAATTTTTGGTTTTGATGGAATAAAGTAGCTCATCCCCAGCTCTCCCTCTATTCCTCAGAATGCAAAGCGGCTACAGAATATACAATATGATCTGAAGTGTTATTCAGCACACCAGAAAAGCCTCCCTTTCACTGGATATGGTACAAGTTAATCTCTAAATAAGGGAAGACATTGAGGGTGTAGAAAGTCTGGTTATTTCAGAATTCCTTTTATCTGTGCAAACCCAAAGCATGCATCAACTTCTTGAGCCAAAACCAATGTGCTACATATTTTACAGAATAATCTTAATTAGAGTGAAAATGTACAAGTTATTTAGGATCACACTGTAAAAGAATAAATTACTTGGGATTAGATCTATTGCATTCAGCATTGTTTTTCACACATTAATGTAACAGAAGTAAAACAAGTACTCACAAATATTTTCAGTGAAATAAAAGCAACTGGCTATGATAAAGTGGATTCAGATTAATCCTCCTATCCCCTTATAACTTCTCCTTCCCTCACTACATGGTAACCTACTAGGAAACTGGTCACTAAAAGAATAGGAAGAACATATAAGGACTGATGCACATGGGTAGTGAAGGCCATTGATTCCTTTCACATGCTCATTAGCATTCCAGACAGAGCATAGGAATCCTCAGCATGACCTGTTGTGTTTTTATAATCCTCTAAAAGAAAGTAGTCAGCATTTCAAGCCTTTCCAAAAGCTGTTTATAATGAAATATGTCAAATATCTTAATAAATTTTCTAGCTCTGTATAAAAATTCTTCTCCAAAGTGCATACAGTAAGCACATCAAAGACAACAGTTAGGGGTGCAAAGTGGTTTTTTTTAATTTCTTTTCTTCTCAAGGCAGTATTTTTTTTCTCCATTTATGAATTTTTTTCTGTCTGCAAATTAAGTCTATGATCTAAAAGCTAAAGAATCAAAAGGCTCAGGTTTTTATATCAGGCTTTCTCGCAAACATCTGTTTAGAAAAAAAGGTTTTATTTGTTTGACATCATTCAAGTGTTCAGAAGAAAAACAGCAACATTTGCTTTGCAAGGTGAACCAAGTACAGAGTTTGCTAATATCACTGAGTTTTAAAGTGCCAGAAAGTTAAGCTGAAAATTAATAAAATTTGCCTTAAAACCTTTGGAACATTCCATCTGTGTGAAGACAGAGCACAGCAAAGGTACTGCAGTGGCATAACTGTGGGATCAGAGTCAGATTAAGACTCTTGGCAGCTGCCAACAGAAATAAAATGCCTCTTTCAACATAATAAACCAGTACATCAATATTTTTCCTTAAAATCGGGATATTTTAAATTAATGTGTTCAGTCACATATCTGTGGAAAAACAAATCAAATTCACATTATGGCAAAAATAAATTTGCAATCCATAGGAGATTTGGCTATTCTTGAAAAGCTAATTCCTTTTCAAAAAGCAAACTGATTAAAGACAAAAATGGATATTATTTGTGATATCAGTATGATGATGAAGGTGATGTTCTTTAGTAACTGGATTTAGACAACTAACTCATTTCATGTAGGCCATTAGACAGATGGTCACAACTTTCAATCATGTCCAGCCTCATGGCAGTTCAAACTCATGACCAAGAGGTAAAAAGCTTTGTATGCCATTAATAATCTCCATGCCATCTGTTCTCAGTAAATGGAGACACTCTAGGACGATTCTCAACATATTTTTTATTACAATATTTATTTCAAATCTTTCCAGAAGCTTACTATTTACCACACCAAGTTCTCTTCATTTGCCAAGTATTAATTTATCTCATTGGAATTAGCTATGAAAACACACAAGTCGCTTCTATTGAACAAACGTTAACTGGCATGGCACCCTGGAATTGAATGGTCTTTTCCATTCCTTAGTTGAAGAAGTATGTATTGTTTGAGAGCTTCTTCAAAATTTTATATAAAGCATAACTTACATTTTGCTGATCTGACAGATGTGCTACATTTGAACACACAAATTCTGAAAAATGCTTTAATAGGAAAACAATTGACATTAAACCATTGTGCAGAATACCCCCCACAGCACACATGGATTTTAACTTCCTGATGAGGTGACCTTGGCCAGCTGCCAGGGAGCCACCCAGCTGCTCTCACTCCCCCTTCTCATCAGTGGGGAATATAAGATGGAAAAGCTGATGGGTCAAGTTAAAGGCAGAGAGATCATTTACAAATTAGTATCGCCAAAAAAAAAAAATGTTCTTGGGGAAAATTAATTTATTACCAAAGAGAGTTGCACAGTGAGAAACAAAGACCAAGACTAAAATGCCTCGCCCCCCTGCTCTCTCATTTCCAGCTCCTCTATCTCCACCCTCCCTGGGTAGCTTGGACAGCAGTTTAAGGCCAGTTCCCAGCTCCTCTCTGCTGCTCTCTCTCCAGCATGGGCCTCTCACACTGGCTGCAGTCCTTTGGGATTAAAAAATGTTCCTGTGGGGTCCCTCCATGGATGCAGTGGGGATATTTGCTCCACTATGGTCCTGGCCACATGCTATCAGGGAACATTTGCCCCACCACACTTCCACTGGGAACTGCAGAGTAATCCCTGCTCCTGCAGCTGCATCTCCTGCTCTCCCTGTCCCCTTGGGGCTCTCAGGGCTGTTTCTCACATTTTTCCCTTCACCACCAGGCAGTGCTGCCTTTCCTTAATCCAGCTGTCCCTGAGGAATGACCACCATGGCTGTGAGCTCAGCTGTGCCCTGGGTGGGGGTCAGCTGTGCCCAGCACAGGGCAGCCCCTGGCAGCCTCACCCTGTGTGCTGTGGCTCAGGCTATGTCTGATGCCACCTAGCTCAACCTTCACTTAAGTTTTTTAGTGTTTCTACAAGATTAAAATCTCACCCCAGCGAGAATGAAGTGATATTTAAAGTGCAATGCTTATTGTTTCCCTTTTCCTTCTTTTCATTTCCCCAAGCTTCCACAGAAGTTCGCAACTGGCAGCTTGTTCCTTGGATAGGAACAAATTTTCCGTGGTGATGGCACCACGAAGGCTGCAGAAGTGTGAAGTGCAATCCACTGTGCTGTTCCCAGGTGGCACACAGGGCAGGCTGTCCCCAGGGACTGGGCACCCAGCCCGGCACTGTCCGCTCCCCAAAGCGCTCGAGGTCACCAGCGGGCAAGAGGATTGCAGGGCAGCTCCGACACGCACAGGCTCATCTGAGCTAAATACGCCACTAACAGAGGCTTTAACTCCACATAGCCTTTTCCTTTCTGCTGGCAGGGATCTGAAGTCCTGATGAAGAAGGCTGACAGATCCAAGTGCCATAATCCACAGATGCTGGCAGCAAAAGCAGAGGTAGGGTGTTTAGGAAAACACAGCCACTTCCACGCACTTCCAGATCTGGACATTTTAAATGGTGAGGTAGGACTCTCCTTCCCTAGTTGTCTTTTGCCCTTCTTATCTCCTGTTATTCCTTAAAAAGTTATTTCTCAGCAATTTTGGCATGTTGAAAAATAAGACACCACTTTAAGAACAGGCAGAAGAAAATTAAACAAAAATCAAGCCCCAGCACTATGCATCCAGTACAAAAAAGGTTGAAAAACTGCACACTGGGAAGCAGCTGAGAAAAGTGGCAAAGAGGTTTTCTTGGATTTACATCAAAGAAAGCAAATTACCTCTCTATGACCAAAAGCAACTGTCCAATATCAAACAACTTATGCAAAATGTATCTTTGGGACTGAAAAATACTTTTCCCCCACACCATCCAATAATAATCCACTGAAAAGGCAGGGAAACTAAACAAAAACCTTAAACGTCAATGAAAACACTGGTTTTCTCAACTAACCTTGCTGATTTCAAGTTAAAGTCCCTGCCATTTTTTGCCTCACCAACTCCTCAGAGATCACTTTCATTGAGAAAACCTGTGTGGAACAACAAAGGCAATGCAACCTTGCATATATGGAAGACTGGGAAAAAAAGTGACAGTAAAAAAAGTGTAAACTGGTAGAATACCATGAAGAAAAAAAATAAATACACACACATTAAACTTAACTTAGAAAGAGAACCAGGTATAAAATTTTTCATTCAGTTTGAAAATGAAGCAATAGGAAATATAACCATCTGCTATTTGGCCGCTTGTATTTTGGGTTAGAGTTTTGCTTTTCAGAAGAGGTAATACACAAGATAAATAAATCTCAACAATTTTGTGTGAAACCCAGACACATTCATTTCTCATGATTTCTTTTTTTTTTTTTAAATGGGCAATATAGCTTTTTGAAAAAGTCTATTTCAATCACTTTTCATAATATTTTAGAAATAGCAGATGTTTTCCAAAATGCTGACAAGCACAGAGAGACATGGCTATGATGTAGACATGGGGGCCACAGTGCTCTGTGTGTCCTATTATGAAGCTGTCTTACTAGGCAAAAGGAATGGAGACACAGAGCGACACTACATCCTCATTAATCCACCTTCACATCACCGCTTGATCTTCCAAACAGCAGCTGTGGAAACAGTGAGCCTACTTGTGATCATTCTCTATGTTAGAGCTTCAGGCATTCCTGTCTGGAGTTCCAGCACAACTGTTTTCTAATACGCAGTGTGCACCACATACTCTCACGGGAGATACAGCTCCTGTCCAGAGGCTGTGACAATCTTTCACACAAAACTGTTTTTTGATGGTTCTTTTGTGTAATTGCCAGCCCCTATTCTGATTTGTATTTCAAGACTTTCCCCCATTATTGTAGTTACAGCAGTATTTTCTTGTTCTTATCCTCACAGAACTCTGATAGAGCACCACAGAAGCCACCAAACAGGCTTAGAAGAACAACACCCCACCTTTCCTGATGTACAGTCAGACCTAGCCACACGACCCACACAAATGACTTCAGCACTTCTATCAAGCTACCACCTTTTGGAAAACAACTGGCCAGAGCTAAGCCAAGACCTGCCTATGTCGGGTTTGCACGACAAGGTTTTGGTAGCCAGGGGTGCTACAGGCGTGGTTGCTGTGAGGAGCTGCCAGAAGCTTCTTCCCCCCGTGTGACAGAGCCAATGCCAGACAGCTCCAAGGTGCACCTGCTGTGGCCAAGGCTGAGCCAGCCAGGAATGGCAGCAACTCTGAGGTGACAGACTTGAGAAGCAGAGGGGGGAAAACTTGCACAATAGAACCAGCAGTGGGAGAGAGGAGCGAGAATGAGGAACAGCTCTGCAGACACCAAGGGAAGGAGGGGCAGGAGATGCTCCAGGTGCCAGAGCTGAGACACCCCTGCAGCCCATGGTGAGACCGAGGTGAGGCAGCTGTTCTCCTGCAGCCCGCGGAGGATCACGGAGATGCAGAGATCCACCTGCCCAGCCCATGCAGGATCACGGGGATGCAGAGATCCACCTGCCCAGCCCGTGCAGGATCAGAGGGATGCAGAGATCCACCTGCCCAGCCCGTGCAGGATCAGAGGGATGCAGAGATCCACCTGCCCAGCCTGTGCAGGATCAGAGGGATGCAGAGATCCACCTGCCCAGCCCGTGCAGGATCCCATACAGAGCAAGTGGATGCTCAAAGCAGGCAGGGTCCTCAGTGAAAACACGAGACAATGGGAATAAGCTGAAATAAAGGAGATCCAAAGTGGCTATAGTGAGAATCTCCCTCCTCATGATGGCAGGCAGGCATGCAGATTGCACAGAAAACCTGTGAAATCTCAGTCCTTGGAGGCTTTCAGGCTCCTACTGGACCAATACCCGAGTAACCTGGTCAGACGTTACAGGTCATGGTGCTTGGAAAGCAGAAGGATGGGTTAGAAATCTCCAAAGGAACCTTGCAACTGGAAGTATCCTACCCTGTGCTAGCATATTAGAAATTGCATGTATAAAATCATGCCTTCTCAATTGAATATCATCTATCCATTAACTTGCAATTAAGTCTCTTGCAATACCTGAGGAGCAGGACATTTTAAGAATGACTAAATACAGTAATTTCTTATTTACAAGTATGAAACAAACTGAAATTACCGACTAACTAAAGGAAGTGATAGCCTCTCCTGGCTAGTCTCATTCAAGTAGTGAAAATGAACAAGAATATTCAATTGTCTCTTTTTCATATTTCCCAATTTAAGTGTTTTCTTTTTTTAAATCAAAGTATTTGCAAATAACTATGACCAGGCCAATTTAAACTTCAGAATTCCCAAACTTTAAAATCAATTAAACTATTTTTTTTGTAATTAAACAGATTACAGTAGAAACATCTGCTTCAACTGGATGTTTTCCAGAGTATTTACAATTCAAATGTAGCTGCATTGTTTAAATAAAGAAGTAGAAATAATAAAACAACATAAGAAACAAACCCAACCAGTAATCAGAGGAGAACATGCCCAAGTCTTTACTTACGCCTGATCAAATGAAAATCTAGTTTAACTGCAAGTATTAGGTGTTGAAATACACCTTCAGCTGATGTTTGAAATTCAAAGCTGCCAGCTGCCCTTACCAAAGGAAAAATTAATTATTTCTTCAAAAATCTTCAAAGGCAGAAAGAAATAAAATTATAAGGTGAAATGTAAGCCATTGTCATATTTCAAAAGTACTGAGATGGCAGGTAATCCCCTTTCAGATGAACTCCTCTGTCCTCAGTAGTTTGTAACTCCACATCAACTTAGCCAGTGTAAGAAATGGGAGGAAGGAATTCTATGTCTCCCTGTAATTCCATTTTGTTCATTCCTGCTGCTGTGCCACCTACACTCCGACTGCTGACTTCTGGACTGTGGAAGGGATCCAGACCCAAAGTAACCTAGCAGAATGATTAGCTTTAATCTGCAAATTCTCAGATCCCATGCCATCACAGAGACACTTCTTCTGGCCTTGCTATTGGACCACCAACCAAAAATGTTTCTTAAAAACAAATAACAGAATACCATACTTGAAAAAATTTTAAGTCTGTAAATGTAGTAAAAAAAAAAAGGCAGCTTTATAGGTATTTTGCAAGTTTTCATGTTCTATTTTAATTCTATATTTATTTGGATAGCATTTGTTCTTCCAATGAATGCAAGAAAACAAGGAACAGATTTTTCCACATTTAAGACTTGAAGCATACATACAAAGTAGTCAGTTTTCTCACTCAGCATTTGATGCTCCAAAAAGTCAGTTACCTTGCTTGTACACACTAACAGATCTAAACCAAGTATCTTTAAATCAAAGAAACCACTGAAACAACCAGCAATGATAGGTTTAAAGACCTCCAAACAACTATTCAAGAGAAGAGGAAGAACTGTTCAATTAAAACAATCTTCAAAGGGAGTATTTTGTACCACAACACAACAGTGAATGCCAAGAAACAATAGCTAATAATCATGAAATCATTTCATAATATAATTTGTCTTTGAAGCAAAGGACGCCAGATTCTAAACTTTTATATTTAAAACCCTGAACCATGCACCAAATCCAAATATGCATCTCAGTGAAATGAAATATACATGTCAAAGAAGAAACAAGAAACACACATCAAAATTACCCAGCTAGAGTATGAGCACATTTGACAGTCTGAGATAAATATAATCTGTGCCTCTCACTACAGAAACAAAGCATGAGTTGTACAAGGTTTTACTGCACATGTACTGAACGGCCACCATTAAAGAGAAGTTTAATAAACTCAGAGAAACAAAAAAATCATATTAAACAGTTCATGCATTAAAAAAATAAACAAATATAGCATCACTGAGTACTGACTAAATACTTCACTCATTAGCTGAAATAAGAGCCACCATTGCTTTAAACCTAAAGAGTTTGTAGAGAGAAAATATTTTGCAATATAATACAGTATTTATGAAATCCCTACCTCTACTGAATAAAAAAGTCAGTTTGCTTGAGAATGGATTTCACTACAGCCATAAGAAGGTGGAAAAGAATGTAGGTGATAGTAAAAAGGAGCTGATGCTGGAATAAATTAAGAGAGTTCTTCCCATCTTAATGCATGAAGTCACTTATATTTTCTACTGAATTTCTCTGAATCTTCCACTGGCCTTTTATCAGAATGTCAAAACTTAGTCTGGTGAACAACTGGGAGCAAAACCAGTTTAACTTCAGCTCCTGCTGGCAGCTGAATCCTTAATAATTGGCAGAGATTAACTCTGAGCAGCAGAGGTTGCAATGCAAAGAGAAGCTCTGACAACTACACGTGGAAGGAAAACAAATGAAAAGTACCCTGCTATTCTAAGTAATCCATTTTAAGTAATCCATCTCAAAGTATGACTGAGCCATAGAGAGAAAGCAATGTGAACTGCAATAGGTGTATAAGCACTCAAAAGCTGAACTGTTCATACTAGTTCTTACAAGTAGAAACAGACATCACTTGAAGTTGCAGTGGTTTTTAATTGTCTATTTGCCTTAATACATTTGTTTTCACTTTATATTTATTCTCAGCTTGATTTACTCCTTGATTTCAGATAGATATATGACAGAATTTTTGAAACAAGGTGAATTTTTTTGTAGTCCATTCTTGTGGCAGTTTTGTGACCCTCTTCCAAAATTTGTTCTTTTCAAAAACAGAAAAAGCCTAAAACACAGCTTAATTTCTGAAGGCACCTACATAAAAATAGCACCACTATTGGGTTACAGTAACCTAGACTGATTCATTACCATTGTTCAGTTTAAAAGAAAAACTTAAGTCATTTTTAGCTTGCAACTGCACCAACTTCAGCCCGGACAGTCAGTTGGACTACTCTGCATTATTCTCAGCAAAAATTTCTGAAGAGAGAAACTTCTTTGCCGTTGCTGCCTGTGAAACCTCCCTGTGCAGGGAGCTGCTGCAAACACGATCCAACAGGCACGCCAGCACTGCTCACGTTCAGCTGGAACAGCTGTGAAACCCTGTGTGCACAGACACGGCTCCCACTCAGCACAGACAGCGGCATCGCCGGCAGCCAGGGAAGAAGCTCAGTACCAAGATGAAGTACCACTTTCTTCCCAAACTGAAGCAGCCCTAGCTAAGTTTCCAAGAACTCTGGCAAAACTGTTGCCAAGCTAAAAACTAAGGAATGGAGAAAAAAGGTAAAAAGGAACATCATCTTCCAATTCAATTATCTTCCACTGCCTTTATTCTGCATTAATTCAATTACAGATATGTTTGTGCATCCAAGCTGCTCAAAGCAGCACACCTGCATGTTTTAAACAGCAGCAACTTTTTTTGCAGCTGTACACTCTTTGCAGCATTTTCTGAGCATGCACCAACCATGACAGAACCCAAGGTTTTTTTTTTAATTACTAAAAAGTACAGAAAGTTATTCTTTACTCACTATGCATTGACATCACAATTCAAGCAGTCCAGCCTACAATGGATTTTTGTAAGCAGATATGAGCATATTTCCTCTGACAGCATTAGCTTGGCCCACTGAGCACACGGACAATGCCAGACCAAAAGCAGCAACTTGTGCTGAAACACAGGATACATCAGTTTAAACACCCCTTGCTTACAGCTGACCTTAGGAGCAGGCAAAGTCTGTCTCATCTCTGCCCATAATACATACCATGTAATTAATCACACAACCCAGTGTCACGCACAGAACATAGTAACTCAATTTATGCAGTGTTGCCTAAGAAAAAAGCATGTTAAGAGACACTAATTAAAAATGCTAGTGCTGAGTTTTAAGTAACTGAAAGCTTTTCTAAGGTCTGTTTATGAAGAGGAAAACAGTCCTTGCGGTGCACTATCAGAAGAGGCCTGGAGGTATCATGCAGACTGCATCAGCACCTCTGCTCAATAAGAGACAGTGCTGAACCTCTTGTTCTCACTGTTCAGCTAACAGGACTCCCTGGTTCTCACATTCCTGCTTTTCCCACATCAGGTGAGATGCTCTCACTGATGTCTACAGCCTTTTGTGTAACTACAAATCTTTACAGAGGTGCAATGCAAAGCTTAACAGAAATTAAACCAAAAAAATAACAATTAAAAATTTAAAAAGCCCCATGCTATCACATAAACATTTAGGTTGGAAAAGAGCTCCAGGATCATCCAGCCTGACCATTAATCTGACACTAACCAAGTATACCACTGAACCATATCCCTAAGCATTACATCAACAATTTTCTGAATACTTGCAGGGACAAGGATCCTACCACTTCCCTGGGCAGTCTGTTCTCATGTCTGACCAACATTTCAGTGAAAAACTTTCCTAATATTCAATCTGAACTCCCCCTAGTGCAACTCGAGGCTGTTTCCTCTTGGCTTGTTACCTGAACAGCCTAGAACATAATTGCCTGTCTGTGTGAAAACATCACAAGAGCATTTTCATTTATCTAACAACCAGAAGCTGCAAACACAGACAACGAAAGGAAGAAAAATGAGAGACCAAAACTAAAAGCTCTTGGTAGTGCTCCTTGAAAATGCTACACTTACAATACACTTTCAGCTAAACTTCTGAAAAAAAAAAACTGTAACAATGCCAAGGCAAATCCAAAATATATATACAAGACTTCCATACAAAGAATTAAAAGCATGCTAAGCCTCTGTATCCACAGCTTGCAGGTGAGAAATTGAGGAAAAGAGACTCATCAAATCACAGGACACAGAATACTCTGCCACTGCTGCTTTTTTTTTGCAACATGCACCACATCATTACTTTTTAAGCACATCTTCCTTGATAATTAGAAAAAAAACAACCTTTAATAGCAGTTCAATTACTTTAAAGTTATAAAACTTACCAGCCTCACTGGCAAAAAGCAGCATGAGCTGGGCTACTCCCCAAGCAAGGGGCTGCCGATGACCTCCCGCACAAAAGGTGCCTGCTGGGCAGAGAAAAGCCCTGAAGCTCCTGAGCAGAGCCACAAAGCGATGGTCACAGGTGCCACCAACACACCCTGGCAGCAGGGAAAGGAAGGAGCCGAAAACAAGCAGGGAAATCGTCCAGGACCAAGGCTGGAAACAAACTCAAGCCAGGCTTAGCTGCCTGGCCTGAGCTTAAATGGAGCTCCACAGGTGCAGAGGGTGTGGCTCAGTGCCAGGTGATGCTGCTCAGGGCACTTAGGGGCTATTGATGTCCTTGGGGCCCTGACAGATGCTTTTAACTTATTCCACTCATCACAAACTAAAGTCATGTTTGACAAAACTTTTTTAAATGGGTACCTTTCTGTCCACGTGTACCTTTCTGTCCACCAGGGTTTAATTAATACTGAAATTAAATGCCATTTAAATACCTGAATAAGTATTAAGCAGATGAACTACGGGGATTAGCATCGAAAGAGTGTTTTACATATTTTTCTTAGTCTTGTATCAACAATATTCCTGTTGGGCTTGTATCCAAGGAGCAAGGACACTTGACAAAAAAAAAAAAAGAAACAGCTGAAAGGAAGCTCAAAAGAGTTCATCTTTGCAGACAGTACAAAGGCAAACAAATCCTTGTATCTCCGTGAATTTGATGCATCTTTTGAGCAGATTAAGAGAAACTGCTAGTAAAAGCCGGGGTAGGAGGCTTCAGGATTAAAGTTTGACATTCCTGGCTTTTGTAAAGGGGACTGATACTTCAGGAATATATTAGGGTCTTGCCAAGGTGTCAAAAAGCCGTGGACAGGGGCGTACCTATACAAAAGGCTTTCGAAAATGTCCCTTCCTCAGGTGCTTAAAGGAACAAAGCCACGACCAGCTGTAAGATCCAGCATGAGGAAATGCCTGGCCAAGGAACAGTGCAGCAGCACACGGTCACAGTTCACAGCAGGGAGAAGTCACTGGTGGAGCTCTGCAAGGATTGATACTGAAATTGGAGATATTCAATTAAGTGCTCTAAGATAGCAACTGGACGGTACATTATTAAACTATCTCAAAGAAGAAATGAATAGGAAAGAAATCAAGTTTGTTGAGTAAAGTCAGCTATTTAAAATAAGATGACTGAACATGAACCAAACACCTAATTAAAGAGGAAACATCACCTGTAACACAGGTATTATCTTAATCATAATTTGTTGGAGATTAGGATAATATTCCAGGGAAGTTTCACCAAAGATGCTCACCTTGCTTTTACTTTCTTTTGCCACCTTTTTTTCACTGCTGTTGTGGGCACAACCAGTCTTACATTCTACATGGAAAAACCACCTACAGATTCTGACTAGGAATTCACACCAGCTGGAGCAGCACGAATTCCCAAGTGACTAACCATTAAACTCAGCTAGAAACATAAACGCTGTTTTAACAAAAAATGTAATTAAAAATGAATAAAAGAAAAGTCTCACTTTGGGTGAGGCAGTCTCACGTAATTGCAGTGAGACTCTGTTTCTGCAGCACTTCGAGAACTTCGAATTACTCACATCACTTGGCTACTTATCCAGTTCATTTAGAGTCAGTTAAACTGTATATACTAGCAGAGAGGTCACATTAGAATAAGGGAGACAGCTATTTTAGGTAGTGTATTTACAAAACCGCTTCTGCTGTATTATTTTGTGAAAAGTTTTGTACTGTGAAGATTTCTGCTTCTGTAGTGCTTGAGCTGTCCGTGCTGACAACTTCTCCTGGTCTGTGAAAAGTCAGCACATCACAACCTTTCCTGTCCAAAGCAGACTTTTTGTCCTCCATTGCTGACTAAAATTGGATAACTGCATCACATATTTCACTGTGTTACACCTTAAGCCTATTGGAACAGCCTAAAGCTACTAAATTGGGTGCAAACTACTTTTTAAGAATCATATTTAGCCAAGATCAAATGAATGTCTTGATCAGCACCAGGAACTGAGAATGGGTCCTCAAGGCAGTCCGAACTATGTTTTTCAGTTAAAAAATTTTAAAAACCCAGCAAAGATTCTCCCACAAGTGCTGGTAGGGATCCACCCCTCCAGCACAGTGTATTGCTTGCTGCGCAATACATCACAGCTTGCACAATAAAATCACATTTAAAATTATCTTCCTATCTATAAAGTGGAAACAAAAATTGTTAAAAAAATTATTATTTAAAAAAAAAAAAATTAAATGGTTCCATGGTTTATTAAGGGAACTGTAGATCCATGCTCCTGATAGCTACATTAGGCGAAATAGCAGGGAACATAACGAGAGCAGAGTTAGTAAAATGTGTGGATAAATGTGATTTATATTGGAAGAGTCAACGTGGGGTTTTGAAGAAAAGCCTAGAAACATAATGCAGTTCTGTGAGGAACAACAGCACAAGGTTAATGATGTTCCATCTAAGGAATTTACAAAGATTTTCAAAGGCTTTTAAACAAAGCCGAAATCATTCATTATGGGGTTTGGGTTTGTTGCGTTTTAAAAGGAAATCAGGCAACCACCTGAGATAACAAGAAAGGCATAAGCCACAGATTGTAAATCCTCACAATTCATTTCAAAACATGTTTAGAAAGGTCAATCAGGAGCAGTCAACATGGATTTACAAAAAGCAAATCATGCTCGACCAACCTAATTTCCCCCTGTGACAAAGTGACTGTCTATGCAGATAAGGAGAGCACAGTGAATGCAATGTACATTGACTTTTGGAAAGCTTTTGAACGTCTGACACAGCATTCAGATTTAAAAGCTGAGGAAGCCTTCCAGTTGACAAGTAAAGACTCTGAATTAAGTGACTCAAGAGATTCAGCTGGCATTACAAATAGTATACACACGCATGGAATATTCTGTCCTGTTTGAACAATGCATTTATTATATTAGTTATAACATAAAAAACATTCTGAACTTTATATATGTGCTACAAAGAAGCAGAGTGTCTCAACGCCAAAAAGCATACACGTGGCAGAAAGAAACGCAAATAACTAGATATTAACCTGAGCATTAGAAGGCAGCACCAGAAGAGCAATCTAATTCAGGAATTAGATTAATAGTCATTATTATCTCTCTCTCTCTCTACTGCCTAAAATCCTTCTTTTCACTTATTAGCTGTATCTAGTTGAGAAAGCTACATGAAATTCAGTGGACCCAGACTGGTGGGTTTGTTTGTTTGTTTGTTTGATGTGTTTCCTAATTCTCTGGAGTTCAGCAGGAACATGGTTGGTTGGTTCCATCTGACACTTCACAAGAACCAAGGAAGTGTCAGCAAGAACAATAGCTAGCAAGCCAACTACAACAAATAGTAGGCAACCTGATTACCAATCTTTAATAAAGGTTAAAAACAATACAACAGGAGAGCACACTTATCAAAACAAAGTGTTTTGACAGACCCGAAATGTGCTTTCTTTTGAGAATTTGTCTCTCGGGTATTTTCCATTTTCATGTGAAATGGACAAAACAAAAACAACACTTTCCCATAGGACAAAATAAAGCGTAAGCTTGGTTATGTCTCTAATCAGATTTTTCAGCAATGAAGAAAAAAAGACCTGATGTCTTCCATCTCCTACTTCCCCACTATCAAAACAAAGTTAGACAGGGAGAAAGTAATATTCCCAGAAGAGAAAATATCTGCACCACTTGCTCATCAGTCCTGCTGAAGCTCCATTTCAGGCACATTCCTTGATCCCAGCTGTCTGGCCAAACTGGTGTTCTGGTGTCTCACAGCCAATTCCCCATGTCATCCTTCTCACAGCCGTTTTGCTTTGGTTTCATGCAAGTTAATTGTTTACACACAACATTGGCCTCTTCTGGTACTAAGCACAGTTCCTACTTTCATAGCTAAATAGAGTTATTCTAGGCTGTGCCAAGAAGCTACAGCATGCTATTCAGTAAAATTAGAACAAACAGGAAAATTTGTCATCACATAAAATGCAGCACTAATTCATTTTTCATGACTGAAAAAATGTAATTATAGAGCATTTCTAATATAAAAGACTTTGTTGTATAAACTTAACACACAATTTGCAAGTTCCAACTAATTAAAAAAAAAAAATTTAGGAAGTGAATGGTTTTAGAATGTTGTATGAATTAAGGATATGAGAAGAATATTCATTCATACTTATTTTCAATCAGCCAACTGAGATACCAAGATAATGTTTCTGAGCTTTCTGGATACATCAAGATCAAATGGAATTACAAAATAAATACAATTCTAAAGCCACGTCAGGAAATTAGTGAAAGTCACCAATATGAACACCTAAAAAAGACTCAAGTTAAGATTCAGTTAAATTATTACAATTGAAACATACTTACTGACAAATACTTATTGCTGAAAACGTAAGAAAGAGAACAATAATAAAAATATCCTTGGAATAAGCCCTCTGAGTTGAGTTCAGAAGTCCACTGACTGCTTCCTTTATCTAAATGCCTTGGCTAGAGAAAGGGTTTTTGTAACCAGGAGCCTCATAAGAAAAGGAAAAATAATTCCTAAAGGTAGGAATTTCTTCCTTTCGAAGGAAAATCATATGAGTTCTTCTTTCTCTCTCATTTAAGTGATTTCAGCTCAATAACTTTCCATTGTGCACAAACCATGGTGGACAGCTAACTTGTACAGAATGAAGGTATTAAATAGTGAAAAAATTCACAGAAATCTCTCTTCAAACTGATTTGTAATTTATAGGCTGCGAGCACTTATTAAAAATACCTCTACAATCAAATTTATCAAAACTGTTACAGTCAGATGAGTTAAGCAGCAGCAGCAACATAAGCCTGGAACATTCACTTTGGTGGTCAGAAGGAAAGAACTGTACTCTTACAGTGGGGTATATGGAAAATTAATTTGTTTTTCCTAACACATCGCTGCTGTGGACTGAAATTTCAAAGGCCATTCAGAACTGCCATTATCATAACTCTTAATTTCTCTTGTTGTTTCTCTTTTTGTACAAGTATTACCTGGGGTTTGCATTGAACTGAGACAATTCTTTTCTCTAGCAGTGATGAGTAATCACACCACTTCATCTGGCAGGTATTAGCTTTTTCAGCAAAAAAAATTTAAACAAATATGGAAACTGTATGATTTTGAGAGGACTATGAAGACATTATGAAGAACTTCTCAAGTTCAAACAAAAGAATATGGTTAAAAACTTAAGTCTTGCAAAATCCATCTTTAATAGAGTGGGGTAACTATGGTACTTTAGAGCAGTGTTACTCAGCATTTACCCTGCAAATATTTAAGTGTCGTATTCAGGTCAGCAGGAAGGGTCCAGTTTGCAGACAGCATTCAGAGAAAAGAGCAATTTAATAGCAGAGGATGCAATTTAGAGGACAATATGCAAGTTGGATGATAGCAAACTTCATTTCATTCCACAAGTTTCATAGGTTTAAGTATCTATCTCGAGAATCTAACATTGTCAAATAAACAAGTTTAAAATTTGCCATCACTAGAAATGGAACTGTAAAATGAGGAACCTTTTTTGCATTTCAAATAACTATCACAGAAAGCAGAAAGGAACATGGTATTGCTGATCCACTACCATTTAAGTGGGATGTATGGAGTCTCAAAAGTGCAGTGGTTTAAATAATCAAAAAATGGTAAAGTACAGACAGAAGAGTTTTAATCCATCCTGTCTCACCATGGGAATATTAACCTTTTTTAGCAAGTAAAGTTAAGTTTTTACTTCACACTTTTATCAGAATTGCAACACTGAGTAGCAAACACTTTATAACCTGCTGCTCTAGAGAGGGAATTCATGGAGCAATATTCTCCAAGCCCTCTGGTTAAAGCACTTATCTGAGACAGGTGACACCTGCCAGGAGCCCCTGATGACTGAGCGGGGAGTCTGTTCCCCGAATTGGCAGGAAAGAGATGACGAGATAACAAAGTGGTGGTCCTTCTTCTTGTACAGCAGGAGATGTCTCAGAAGCTCATTTAGTACACCCTGATTTTCTTTCATATCTAGGCTCCTGGACAAGTAACTACAGATCATCCCTCAGATATCTTTCTTCCTACATCAGTGCTGTTCTGCCAATCTGGGCTTGAGTTTCTTGCCCAGAAAGTGATGGCAGCAGACTAAACCAAAAGTGTACTCATAATTTCCCGATGACTTTCCTCTGGCAGGAAAGACACTTAGGGAACCCAGACAGTCAAAAATTTCTATAATAATATGTAGTGAAACATCAAAAGATGATGGCTTACATTAACTTTTTGGAAGAGTAGCAGTAAATAGGGTTTGCAGTGGTGACTTAGCACTCAGACACACTACAAAGAAAAAAGGCTGATTATGACAGCAAACTCTTAGTCTCCAAAGCCGAAATGCAAGTGTAACTCAGAAGATAAAGCAAAAAAAATGCAAATTCCTTGCACATTTCCATGCAAATCCTCAGTGTTTTACTTTAATAACTCAGCTGCCCTCTATCAAACTAGGTCCTGTTACTTCCCTCTCATGTCAATAAAAATGAACGCAGTAACATTTGAGGAGGGAAACAAACAAACAAACAAGCAGATACTTAAGAACCAGTTTATAATCTATCAAGCCAAACTAGACGGGAGCTGTCCAGCTGGGATTTTCCCCCTCCTAACCTATTCTCTTGGAAAGATTAGCTGTTTCAGACTCTAAAATATAGATCATTAGAAAAAATGACTGGCTATTGAAGTTACTGCAAAATAAAATTTAACACTCAGTGAAGCAAAGCTATTTTTTGTGGGTAAAGATTAGGAATACAAATCGTATGGACAGTAATACACAAAGCTTCAACTCTTACTTCCCTGTAAGAACAGGAATAGTTTTGTGGTCTGTTATAGAACATACACTTTCTGTAGCTACATCATATATTAGTTTCTCTCAGAAAATAACTTATAAAATGTAATATAAATTATATTCCACTTTGGAGAGACAGGTTAGTACCTCATTTTACACAGCTGTAATATGCTACATTTCAATATTGATTCTAAATAGAGCTGGTTATTTTCTAATGGATTTCTAGAAAATGCTAAAGACTATCAAAATGTCTCAAAGGTGATTAACCTTTTATGAAATCAGAAACTTCAGGGCACAGGAACTGGGGAGGTTGCCTTCCCCTGCTGGTAATTCCTGGACATAGTGCCATGACATCAGCAATTATTCATCAGCTCCTGTGAACTGGCAGGGAACAGCCCTTCTGTGCCCAAGTTTCCGTGTCTCCTTTCTCCGGAACAGGGAGCCTAAATGCACTTTGGAGCACAGAAATCTGAGAGTGCCTCTGCTCAAGAGCACAGGAAAGCTCAGAGCTGGAGCCTGGTATGTGAAGACTCCCAGCTCCTGGCTGAAGAACTAGGAGATTTCTAGATTGTCAATAACTGAACAAACTGTCTTAAAAAGCCTCAAACTATTCAGCACATCATGTTTTTCCCATCTGCTGCACAACTGCTATTCATTAAAAAGCCAACCGCTATCTCCTCCAGGTTTGGGGGTCTGTGTGGGTTTTGGTTTTGTGTCCTTTTAAAAAGTATTTCCCATAATATTTTTTTCCCCAATTATTGTTGGAATTTTTAATCCTAAAGGCAAACCTGGAAAATAATCTTCAATACCAAATTGAGAAAAAAAAATAAAAAAAATAAAAAAAAATTTAAAAAAAAAAAAAAAAAAAAAAAAAAAAAAAAAAAACAACCTTTTAAAATAAACTATTTACCATTTTACAAATATTTCTCATTAATTAGAAATAAAGATGCCTGAAACTAGCACTGGAGGCCTCTGATAAGACACAGTTTTGTGGTTTAATATCAATAACTCCTTTCACAGAAGAAAAATCCTGAGATCTTGGCCTTTCCCCCTCACCTCCCAGGCTGAAGACAGGAAACTTTGTTCACCCCTCCCCTGACTGCACTCTCTGTACTCACAGCTTGGCACCTTTTTGGACCAGGACACAGAAGCCTTTCTGGCCTGGGTGGAAACACGGACAGCATGTTATCCATAAAACCTGTCTGCATCCTAAATGACTCTCCACCATGCTCTGCCCAGAAGAGATTAATGAGACAGATTTCCCCTCTGTCTGCTGCTCTGCATGTTTGTGTTCCATGCTGAAACCATGAAGAGCTTCAGGGCAGAATTAATAAAAATTGATTAAAACAAACTGGATCTCTATTTTTCTTCATCTGTGCCTGGAAAAATGTGTTGATACATTACATTAAATTTCATTAGTAAAAGCCACAATTTAGAATGTGTTAAATATCCTGATGACTATTATTTTTTTCATTTGAATATTTTCTATACTTAATCTAAGATGCAGATCAACTTTCCTTTTTTTCCTGGGAATTCTAATAATAACTACACATTTTCATAATACTCTTAGTACTGAATGCAGTAAGAAGAGACTGGGAAGGAGTCTTACATTGGGAAGATTGAAAAAAAAATTACTTTGCTCATTAACTGGCACAAGCATTCAATCCATCAACTGAAAAGATGAATTAATGAGTAAATATCACACACAAAGATAAAAATCCAGAATCTTAGGAAAGTGAGGATATAGGGAAGGAAAACTATAGTCATGCCTAAGTTTGCAGAACACAGAATTGCAGAGCTCAAGCTGAAGCAGTGGCTTATCCCTTCCACAGCAGATTTGTGAGCTCAGATTTAAATCTGCTTTACTGCTTTTCCCAAGGACTCCCAATGCCCAGCAGCAGCCAGAAGGTGCAGTTGGGATTCTCTGTACATCTACTTCTGACCACAGGGATTCTCAACAACTCCAGTCTTCTCGGCTCTCCTGACTTTACAGCCTCTAGAAGTATGCTGACGTAACAGGAATTTACAGCCGTGCTTTTCTAACAAGGCACTTTTCCCCCCAAAGACATTTTGAATTTTATTTAGCAAAAATTATCAAGTAGCATAGGCATTCTACCTGTTCCCAGAAATAGCTTTGTTCTCTTTGTCATTTACAAACTCCTTACAGCCAAAGAGTGGAATTCAATAAATCAAGCTACAGTTGTGAAGCTGATCCCCATGTTAGTGAGCAGTTTGGTAAGTAAGTATTATGCATAGGTTTGACAGATTTTATTTATTTTGATGTTTAACTTTGTAATGTCAGAAAAGTTTCAAAATTATTCTCAGTATAAAGATACACATATAGTGTAATTTTTATTTTTATAAACTTGTCAACACTACTCTCATATTTAATATATCCATATTAGTTTACACAGAAGAACATCTGTCCTTTAATTCCTCAGCCCAGCACACTTTCAAATAATTCCAGCTGCACAGCACTCCAATCCTATTTTCTCCAAGCTTGATGTTAATCTTATGTCCAGGATGATGTTTGCTTTCTATTGTAAAGCCTCAAAATGTAAATAAATTTCTTCCCAAAATGTACTCTGATAAAGGGACTACACAGAAGAAAAGTGATGCTAAATAAATGTGGGCACGTCCAATCACTACAAACACGCAGAATCTAAAAGAAAAAAGAAAACCAAACCCAAAATATAGTCCAACAGAAACCAAGTATTTAGATACCCAATAAACAAACCCAATTTGCTACCACATCAGGCATGTGCAGCAATAAGAGTTCTTTCCATTTAGTTTCCCGAACGAACAGCTTTGGAGATATAAACACACACTTGTCAGGACAACCTCTCCAGCGTGAATGCCAATTCTGCAGAACATAACTCTGTATGCATCAAAGATTAAAAAACAGTTTTTCAGGGTCAAGAGAGATTTCAGGGCAAAACGCTGCACTTACCACATCTGAATAAACTATAAAGAATGGAAATCCATTAACACAGCAAGAAGACCTACATTGTGAGTTTTCAGTAGACTTGACTAATCTAGACTCCATTTCTTATAGCTGGATATTCTCCATTTTATTGAAGAAAGAAACGGCAGATTAGACAGAACCATATTTAGATTCGCATTGCAACAGAATGAAAAGAAAAGGTTGGTCAAACTGCAGAAATAATAACAACAAAGTAAGAAAAATTACCACAGAATTAAGTTGCTAGGATACTGCACACTAAAGTGAAATCAGATATAACAATTAAAGTAAAACCATACTTTCTGGATGTAAGAATAAAACCATGTATTAGTCTAAGCCAAGTAATTAAATGGAATATTGAAAACAGAAGTAAATGGAAGAAAGCAACTCAAAATGCAACATAGTCAATTCGGTATCAAAAGCTGGAAAGGTAAATTGATACACCATTACAGACACCAATTTGACACTAGCAAGTATAGATTAGAGACTACATTTACACTTATACCATCAACATGATCTCCTGTTTCGGCAAGTTGTAGTTTAAAAATCTTCTCAGTGTTACTGAGAAGCCAGTGATAGCACAGAATAGTAAAAGCCAAGTGTTAAAACCACAAAAAAAACCCCAAAACCCATACAAACAAACAAAAAAACCACAACAAACAAAAATCAAAGCAAACAAACAGAAAACAAACAAGCAAACAAACCCAAACCCTTGGCATCTACCTCTAAAATGTCATTAGAGCTGCATGGATAATAATAAAATAGCCCACCATCAGAAGAATTCTGTAACAGGGAGAAGTTCCAGCTTCTTCAGGGTTGGAATACCCTTTTCTTTTCTCAAGTAAATTAATCTTGGATATCTAAATCAATACTCAGATCTCCGTCCACCTTATTAAGGTACACAGGAGTACCCAGACTCTCCTTTAACAGTACCAAACTAATGTCCATTCGTTTGGAAAGAGCTGCATGAGGTACAGAATGATTGGGAGCACTCTCAGCAAACCTCCAAAGGATCAACACATCTGCTGCTGTCCGTGGTGGATTGTCCTTTTCTGGCTGGCAGGTCCTCCAAGCCACCCTACCACTGTCCTCCTCAGCAGAACGGAGAGGGTAAGAAAATAAGATGGAAAAAAAAGCCATGAGTCCAAGACAAAGGCAGTTTAACAAAGTAGTAACAAAGATTGCATGTAGTGATGCCTTGTAGCGGCTGACCTGGAGCAGAGGCTGGACAGAGTGAAAGGATAAAAGGCAGGGATTTATTGAAAGGCCTTCACAGAGCATACCTTGGGCAGTGCAGGGGTCTCACAGAGACTACACCCAGGATGGACACAGTCACATGTTTTTTGGACAGATATAAGTTCTGTCCATTTGCATATCAGAGGTTAATTGTCCAATTACAGCTTCAGGCAGTGGAGTCCCATTCTCTTAGTTTGTTCCCTTTCAACTCACTTTTGTTTACATTTCTTGGGCCTGAGACAGTGAGGTGTCCTTGATTCTCAGGCCTAGAGAGGAATTGTTGTGTCTGACCAAAATGGGAAAAGCAGTTGCTAACACTCTATATGGAGCTCAGAGTTACACACTAAAGAATTGCAGGATTACAAATATATGAAAATATAAAAGCTAAAATCCTAAGGCATCAGTAGAAGCAAAGAAAAAACAAAATATTTTATTCTCTACTTCTCATCGGCAGGCCAAAGTCCAGCCACTTCCTAGGAAGCAGAGTTTCAGTACACAGACTGGTTGTTCGAGAAGAGAAATGTAAATAACCTTCCCTCTGCTTTCCCTGAGCTTTCATGGCTGAGCTGATGCCACTCCTTGTGGAACATCCCTTTGGTGACCTTGGCTCAGCTGTCCTGGCCAGCTCCCCTCCCCAGGACCTGCCCAGCCCAGGCCCAGCAGAGAGGGGAGGCAGGAGAGCGAGTGTGTCTCCAGCAGCACCAAACACTGGGGTGTTACCAACACCTGTCCAGCTGCCAAAGCAGAGCACAGCGCTGAGTGCTGCTATGGGCAAATTCACTCCATCACAGCCAGAACCAACGCCCTATTTTAGAGAACACTTCAAATCCAACATATTTCACCGTCTCAATCAATCATTATCAGCGTACACCTTAAAAGAAAAAAATAAATAATCTTTTCAAAACAAGGAAGTCCTCAAAAGCAAAGCTTCTTCATTTCAGTTTGGTTTTCCACTTTTATTTTTCTCCACTTACATCTTGGCCTACACACTAAGAGATCTAACTACTCAGATCAAAGGAACTGGTTTGTGTAGAAAAGCTCAAGTAAGACTCCGCTAAGTGTCCCTTTTAGTTAGTTTTTGTCTGGTTAAATACTATAGCTGCATGCAAAGAAACTCCTCAGAAGAGTGAGACTAATTAAGTAACAAAAACAAACAAATTTAAAAACCCCAATGAAAGTAAGGGAAGTTTTGAAATACAGAATTTGCTTCAAACTTGTAGATAAAATATGCACATCAGCCTAAAGCAATGATTTTTCAAGACTGTACTAGCATCAGCTTGCCTTTGTATAAATGGGCAAATAGTTCTTGCCCACTTTTCATCAAATCAAGATTTACAAATTCAGCCACAATTATGAGAAATTAGTGTATATTCTAGTGTGCAAGAGTAAATCTTTGACACATTTCTTGAGGCATCTGTGATTTCTTATGTTATGTAAATGCTGACCTGTCCATCCCAGGCATGCAAGTTCCAGATTTGCACTAACTTAAATTTACTTATCTGTATTCAGTATTTTATTTGACCAACTGATAGCAAGTTGAACCATTTTTTTTAAGGTGACTCAGAAAACCTTGAAAGCTTCTTAAAACCCCAAAACACAAAACCTTAATGTCCAAAAAGATCATCTACAATCACTGTGGCCCAGCAACAAAGCAAATAGTTTTCATTAGCAATATACTGAATACATTTATCCTTACAAGTATGGAGTATATTCTTACATAAAACTACTCTGCTGTAGCAGTTTTACTGTGCAAAAAACACCATTGCCAAAAAAAGACAATTTGAGAGTTTTCGAACCAAGCAAGCACTGACATTAAAATTGGGCTATTTCATAAATAAAACTCTCCAGGCCTTGCACTACAGCCCAATAATGTCCTGGCACATGGAGCTGACAACAGATGCAGCAGAAGGAGCATCGACACTTTCAGCATCAAAACACCTGTCTGCAAGGCCAGCATGGGGAAGGACAGGGCCTTGGAGCTGCAGCTAAATTCCAGATAATCCACACAATTCCTTACATCAGGGAGTGATGGCAAAAGCCTTTTGACTTTATAAAACTTATGGACCTGCTGAATCCTGATGCCCTGAAACTGAATAAAATATTTCAATTATTTTTATGCAGGATCTTTAGTAATCATTTGCAAGCATGCCTGCTGATTTACAGATTTTGACAACTGACCATGGCAAGAAAGAACAAGCTCTCAGCAGAATCTATCACTCCTTCTCTTTTCCAGCGGGAAATTTGGAGTAGCAAATTCCAGTCGAATTTGCTACTCCTCAATATCTGTTGTATTACAAAAGCCTCTGCGATGCTGCACACGTCTAATCCTTGCACACAACAGCCTCCCTATCCAACAGCGGGCTCTGCTTCAAATTGCCATTGACTCAGGCAGTTCTTGCAACCCAAGACAACTTGTTGGCTTGTTTATGTCCAACAGATGGGCCATAAACTTGGAGGCAGCTAAAAGAAGAAATAAAACTGGCAAAATAGTTCTCATAAGCCAGGAGGAAGCTGCATTCACAGAAGGATCCATTAAGCTCCCCTCTGTCCCCTCCCAAATATCACACTGATAGATGAGGGGAAAATTGGTGCCAGGGGTTTGCTCTGACATGTAGAAAAACATGTCTAGGTCTTCTACTGTTTTATTTTTCACTTTCACCTGAATGATCTAAGATATCCGAAAAGGAAGAAGAAGAGGGAAGTGTTAGCTTTGGGCATTGGATGTTTCGGTGGTTTTTAACTTTTAAAATTGACAATTTCAGACAGGCTGCAAGAATGGATAAGTAAAGAGTATCCGTAGCTCACACAAAAGCCAGACATGAGGCTGAGAAAAGAGCTAGACAGAAATTCTTCCTGATTTCTGCAGGATGGTTATATTTACTGCACAGTTTAGAACAACATAAGGTCTCAGAATCTTACATAAATACATACTTATACGAGTTTTTAATCTATTTCTATACATACATTAATAAAACAATAATTTTATATATTGTATTCTTTCAAATTAATACAATAGCCATACTGTTGCTATTGCTAATGTTTGATTCTTTTTTACTCAGTCAAATTTGGCACACTGCCAAAGTCTCAATTCAACTATACTTCTCATTTGCATTGATTTTTTTGCAATGTGTGGTACAGTCTAAGCAATACAATTCAAAACAAAGAAAAAGGAAGGACATACAGACGCAGCTGTTTTAGCATTTCTAGTTAGAATAATAACTAATAAATAACTTCTTTATTGTAGAAGTTAATGCACATGTGAAACGAATTCTACGACACTGTCAAACTTGCAAATGTTGGCAGCTGTAAAAGTGTTCTACCTTGGAAAAGAGACAATTTAAGATGTCTTAAATTTGCAGCAAAACCATCAGTGTCCCAGAACACTCTGCAAGTGCAAAGACACACACACAGGTCAATAGCAGACCGGCTGTGTCCTGAACTCCAAGCTCATGGATTAAACTTTCAGCAATGCTGGGGTTATCTGGTTATGTTGCCACATCATCAGAAGAGATAAAGGAGACATCGTCATTTCTGTGTGTTCTTGCTTGAATGACTTTAATGCTGGTGATAACAACGGTGTAGAAACACACAAATGGAACAGGGTTCTAAGCACAGTGTCTGAGTGACTCGTTCTGCCTTCTCTAAAGAGGCCCATGGCCATTGCTTCCTTCTCCTTCTTATATTCCACAGAGCCTTGTCTCCTGACCACACCCTGCTGCAGCTTCTCTTCCCTCTTGCTCTCATCCAGTCCCACTGCCATAACCTCTTCCACTCCCCCCTCCTGCAGGCACCATTGTGTTTCCTCATCAGTCCCTCTTCCCTACAGCTCCTCTTCTATCCTTCCCCACTCCCCAAAAGCGGCTGTGCCACCCTTTTGCCCCCTGCCCCAGCTGCATATGAGTGAGTGCAGGATCCACAGCACAGGGATGGAACAACCTGCTCCCCCAGGATCAGCTCCGTGCTTCTCAGAGCTGCCAGGCACACAAAGGATGCCACAAGGAAAACCCCCGCCGAGGCACAGGGCCAAACCCAGGAGCTGAGCATCGCTGTGTGCTCTCCCCATCACCCTGAAACAGCTACTGGGAGACACGGCAGCCGAAGATGCTGACTAACAGTGCCATCCAACCGATCTGTAATTTTCAGAGTATTTAGAGCATATCTAACAGCTTTAAGTCGCAGAACAAATGCATCCTGGCAAAGTCAGAAATGATGAAAAATTTGGTCACTCTCCCAAGCAAAAATGTTTAGAAACAATGTAGGAGGTTAGCAATTTTTCTGGCAACTGACGCTGTGAAAATAAACAACGAATCAGTCTTTTAATTTGTCATCCCCAGTTTAATAATTCAAATAAGTTAAATGACTTTTTAAATGTGCACCTGGATTTAGTAAGATTTTAGCACATGCCCTTTGTGGTAAACACAGCAAATAATGATGACATTGAACCTTTTTTAGCTATTGCTTTCTCATCTGTTCCAACAATAAAATGAATCTTTGAAAACAGTGTAGTGGAAATAGATCAGCTGGCTGATCCTATTGGTTTTTCTTTCTTCAGTAACTATGATGGAAATAAATCTTTAACCATTGCCTTGGTGCTTACTGAAAGAACTGAATTTGAAATTGACTTGTAGACAAACATGAATCTGTCTGAATACCACATGATGAGTAGATTTCATAAGGCAGCTATTAGGGTGTCTCACTTGTCTTAGGCACCTGCAGCTTCTGATGAAACACTTCAAAAGATTTGCTGTAATATGCTCTGCGGAGGAAGCACTTCAGAAGTATGACTAAGCAAAGCAGAAACAGAAGATTGTTCCTGAATACCTATTAAATTAAACGTTCAATAACATGCCTGCAAAATATTCTGAGAGAGTTTACATACGTACGCACACTTCTACAATATATCTGTATGCTACCGAAGACACACAAGCATTCAGAGTTATTTAAGTTATATAAGTCCACAACCTGCTTTCTAAAAGTTACTCTTAATGAACTGCTGAGAACTTTTAGGGGAAGAAGTGTAAGCCAAAATAACTTCAGCCTCAGACACATTACATGGAACTGCCACGAGTAAAGGGATGTAAAGACATATTTTCCTCATTATGAAGAGTGAAAACAAAAAAGTGTAATTCAATATACCACATATTCCTAACCACACACACATATATGCACCAGATTAATGCAACTGCTGTCATAAGAAGCTTTTATAAATTTGGAACTCAACGTTTTTTACAAAAACAACCACAGACGGTCAAGAATCCATTTCAAAACTATATGTACTAAGAATCAATGAAGTTTTGTTAAATGAATGCAATGCCAAAATAAGTTCCCAGGTTAACAGCTTGAGTTTAGTAAAAAGATTAACATTATATTAAGCAGTGATTTCTTTATTGTACTGTGAAATAACTTTACATGCTATTCCGAAGTCATTAAAAAACCTTGCAGGTCTGCAAAAACCATATTTAAAAATGTTATTCAAAGGCAGAAGTACATGTTTATAATTATTTGAAGAGTAAAAATTTTAAAAAATCCAACTGTTTTCTCTCTTTTGTGGTTTTAACTTATGGAGGAACTTTGCAAATCCTGTAGGAAAGCTTCCTTTTCAAGTTCAGTCTCTTTTGACTAGTTGGTGGGTTTGCTCTGTTGGCAGATACCACTAGAAATTAATACATTTTCAACTCTCCAGGTACACATTAAAGAACATTGAGTACCAGTACTGAGAAAACAGAGATCTGATTGAGATGGGATTTGTGGGTTGGTTTTTTGGTAGTCTTTTGCCATAAAGCATCAACGAGACTTCATATTATCTCACACATTGCTTTGTCAAGCAGCTAAATCAGAGAGCAGAATATACAACCTTGGACTGCACAACTAGAAAAACATTTCTGATAAACCAGGAAAAAAAATCAAACTTTTCATTTCTTCAAAATGAAAACTTAAAGCATCTGCAATGAAATGCAGCAAATATTCAGAGTCAGCACTTTCACAAGAGTTTGTCTGGAAAGACAATCTTAATCCGTGGGCAGAAACCCAAACATCTGTTGAGAAGCTTCTGACTTTAATGAATAGGCAGCTACATCAAGAGACCTCTTTGATCAATTTTCACCTAAACCTGTCGAAAACATTACAAAAAATGTAATCATAAAAATGAAACAAGGCAAGAATAAATTAATGCTTACAAGGAGGATGAAAAGAACAGTTAACAAGTAAGGTCTTGCAACGAATATATAAAGAAGATTGAAGGAGAAAAAATATTTCCACCTTTATAATTTTTTTTTAAATGCAACATGAATGGAATTTTGATTAAAAAGTAAAGCAAATTTCAACTTCTGTATCAGAAGACAAATATTTTTAGTGTGATAAATTCCATGTTGGACACATTAAAAAAAAAGAAAACACCTATTATTTTTTAACACAAATAGAAGGTAAGAATCAAATATTCTCAGATCTTCCTAGGACAACAAATATTTCATATACGAAATAAACTCTACTAGCTTCTGCTTATTTCTGGAGAGCCTCAGACTGATCTTTGGACAAAATTCATTTAATGTTCCCATAAGCAACTATTACCACATAGGTAGGACTGTGCTAATTAAATTTACTGATGATAGACTTGGGGAAGAACTATCAGTCTAGGGAAAAAGCACAATTTAACAGCTAAAAAATACTTCATGACTTAAAACACTGGACCAATACAGCAGCCTGAAATGAGAAATGGTAGCTATTTATTCTTTCTGCATGCTATAGAGAGTTCCCTGTTTTAAGTTTCTGGTTTGAGACTTGGAAGCAAAGCAAAAAAAAAAAACCAAAAAACACAAAACAAAACAAAGAAACAAATAAAAACAAAAACCAAAAACAAAAAAAAAATTTAAAAAATGAACAAAAAATCAAAAATGTGAGCCCCAAATATTACAGTTCCTGTAAATGACAAGTGGAGTAATCCAGCAGCAGTGGACATTAAAAATAAGGAAGGATTAGTAACAATAAATTCCTAATCTTATTTATAAATGAATTCTTGGTTCATAAAAGGGACTATAGTATGTGGCAGCTTAGAACAGCAGAATAGTGCTGATATATATTCTGAAAACTCTTAGAATAGGCTCTGTTCATAGAGGGATATTCACCCTCTGGATTGAGGCTAGTCAAGCACACAGCATTTGGATTAGCAGCATGAGATACTTGTCACTATATAAAAACTGAATTGAGGAAGTCACTCAAGCTGTTCTTCTGAAATCAGGCACAGGAAGAACCAACCACAGAAACAAGTACATCATTATTAAAGAGATCCCACTGAGAAAAAAAAAGAAGGTGGAGAAATGAGATAATACAAATTTCCACAATTTTTTTTAAGAAAAATCAATTTATAACCATAAATCAGTATTTAATGTTTCACCCTAAAAAGTATTTTATTCTTTTATTGCAGAAAGTATGTGAAGCTGAAGCATGTTCAAAACATGTAATTTCTTAATTCTAATGAAGGATTTAGGATACACTCTAAGTTGCAATTTTATTAGGACTAAACTTGCGTAGTGAGGCTGAACCAGCTACATCCTGCAGAGATCTTTGTATAACTTTTCCAGCTGAAATTCCTTACATTAATTTCCTGTACCTTACAGCAGACAGTCCTCCCTTCACGCCTCAAATCACGTCCTGTTTCTCTCCCTTATGCCATATTATTGTGCATCAGTCCTATCCCTCTCCTTCCTATTCTTGTACATCAGCCCTATCCCTCTCCTTCCTATTATTGTCCATCAGCCCTACCCCTCTCCTTCCTATTCTTATACATCGGTCTTATCCCTCTCCTTCCTATTATTGTCCATCAGTCCTATCCCTCCCCTTCCTATCCAGCATTTCAGAACTCTCTGCAAGTTTTTGCAATTTCCCAGTTTCCTTGCTCACCATAATATCCTACTCTTTCATTGCAGCTTTGTGCTGCCCAGGAGAGAGAAATCCATCCAAGTCTGGCTTCCATCTGAAGCCTCTTCCACATGACTACACGGGTGTCTCCCAGCCTTGCAAATCCTGCCTAGATGCTTCCCCCATCTAAAAGTGCACACTCAGGCCTGCAGGGGATCAAGATCAGCCTTGAAACTCCAGGATCAGCACGGTGGTGCCTACAGAAGATCTGGTTTGGCAGCTCCCCTCACCGCAGCCTATGGAAGCCAATAATAAAAGCAACACATCTGCCACTGAGAATTTAGTGGATGTACTTCACATGCATCATGAAATTCATACTACTGCGTTTTTTAGATGTATTACCTTTTAGTCTTGCTAGTAAATAGCCTAATCTTAGACAGGAGAATCACTGCTTAACAAAAACCTCAAAGAAAGAAAGAAAATGTTTCATTAAACCACATTCAGTGTGAAACCAAGGGTCTTTTAAGTGACCTTCTGGTGTTGCAAATTTCAGGTTATTTTTGTGAAAAGAGGAGGTTGCATTAACACTTATATTCGTTACAATTTCAGATTACTTTTTTTAGGGTTAATAAGTTCAAATGCTTGCAAAACAAGCAAAAAGCTTAAAAGCACTGAAAGTATTTATATTAGACATTTGTGTCTCCATTTGTCCAGCTTGCCTTGGAGTCTAAGAAATTCACAACCTCAAAATATGAGCTCCTGCAGCTACAAACAATAAGCAATTTACCCAAAACTAACTAAAATGGTTGCATTTAAGGAATGGCAAGCGGACATCCACCCATTTCATAGAAATTAATTATGTGTCCTCAGCGAAGAGCATCTGTTTCATGAAAGTAGGACAAAGGCTGGAATGTAGCACAGCCTTTCACATCCAGCATTAACCAGATGACCCACGATGACCTGGAACAGCATAATTCTGACTCTCTTGAACCAGCCAGTACCACGTCTTCCATAACTCAGCTGTATTGACATCAACACTTGAAAAAAACAAATAGTACACATTTTTGATGTGACTTCTATTTACAGAGAGCAAAAATACACATTTGAGGGGGGATGCTTTCATTTTTCACTTTCAGGACACTTCAGATATTGCACTTAAGTTGTCTTTAGTTTTGGGCAATGTTCTTGCCAGAAGCCAACTCATGCATGGACACTAAATTATTAGCTTTGAATGCAGTGCAAATCAAGCTGTGAAAAATATATATATATGTTTATATAGAGTTAAACTTAGTGTAAGTATTTATATACAAATATAGCTAAAACTATAGTTAAAACATATTCAGTAAGTGCAACCTCTATACCACATATTTTTTCTTAAATAATAGAAAGTGCAACCTTTGGACATTTTTTCCAAACTTCTGCATATGAACTTCTGCACTTAACACAGCGGATGTTGGAGTTTTAAGTTGGACTACATCTCGCTCAAAACTCTGAATTTCAACATGCATTTTTAGCATTCTGCTCCAAGACTAATGACTAGATCTGCTTTAGTGCAGTGCTAGGATGAAATGATATTAAAAACTCTCACTGAGAAGAATGGGACACGTATTAACAAAAAGTTAAATGGTTGTGTTTGCAAAGAGAAGAGTAAGGAAGACCAGTGTATTGAAGATGAATTACACAAGGCTAATTAGCTCAGCCACAGCCCCGTGATGTTTCCAGCTCAGGGACTTCTTCGGAGAGCTCCACTTTCAGTGTCCTAACACTGCTACAAGCCGGTGAACTATAACTGCTCAGAAGATACACTTCTTACAGAACGAGACAGGCTCAGCTCAAAGGGTTAGTGCAGAAGGAAGAGCTCAGCTTTACTTGATACTTCATCTTGTCACGGAATTTTGTGATGAGAAAGCCTCAAAAATGAAAATGTTGAAAGATAGTTGCCAGCGGACCTAGCAATAAGATTTAATGAATCAATAGTCAATCATTTAGCCAACATTTTAGGTGGCTTGAAAGCCTTGCGCATTATATCACTTTTCTGAACAAATTTTAGTACTTCCACAATCTCAGAAGACTATTTGGTGGGATGAGGGAAGAGTTTTTGATTTGCTGAGATTATCGGACAACTTAAAAGCACATGCAAGTGCAGACTGCAGAAGAGTGGTACTTATTTAACAAATCCATTCTGGGATGCAGCTGCTGACGAATAAGCTTAGATAAAATGGTCCTGTTATATATATGAGGTTCCTACACAGCAATTACTTAAAATTTACAGCTTATGCACTCAGCAAGTTGAGAAAAATGCCAATTCTTGTGGGACTGAATGACTTTTCACACACTGTGACTGCACCTTTGAATTTTCACAAGCAGACACGTGGGCATGCCTACAATTCCAAATGCAAAAAATCATAGAGAACACACAGGTTACAGTCGGAAAATCACCTTGATGCTATGTGAGCATCGATACTGATTACTTGTGCGTTCCACAATGAAAATAAACAGAATTCCTAATGATACAGTCCCACAGAGATGAAAAACACAATCACCTTTGATTCACCTTAAATAACTGGTTTCAGGGCAGAAGAGCTGGACTTTAGAATTTTATTTGTATTTTTGAGTGTTGCCAGCAAGGTTTCATGCACACTTTTGGGGAGGTGGGAAAACAGAAGGGTGGCTGGCAAAAAAAAACTAAAAAACTTCTTTCCTGGGTACTTGGAATATTTGCAAGAAGTCAGCTAACTAATTGAAAGGGGCTCATCAAATATCATGCAATAATTGCCCTATCTTCTTGATCATTTATTTTCAGTATTGATATTGACGGATGTACACAAACAATTCTCTGCCTATCTCATAATTTCCGTTTAATTCTGCTATGTTTGCAATGTTTTGCACAGACAGGGGTTTTCAAGATGAATTAATCATGACACACACTATGAAACAACTCTCAAAAAAAAAAAAATTGTATCACTATCATGACCCTGAGTAGCCTTAGACCTCAATTTAGTTGGTGTTAACTTTAAAAAGATAAATCCAAAGGTTCTGAGATCCCACTATCAGAGAAAAAGAGGAGTAAGCACTGTTTACTCTAAACATAAATTATTTCCTTTAAATTCCATACTTGGAAGAAAGACTTCAGGTTAAATTCTCTCTATGTACACATCTGTTTAGTTTTCATCTGAGCTCTGTGAGTTGTCTAAAGCTGTGCTGAAGAAACAAAGCAAAGTCACACCCTACACTGAAGTTATACTAAAGAATCTTGTTTTGCCTATATTTGAAAATTAACAGTTACTGTAACTGCGGCAACTGAAAAATGATGAAAATAAAGGGAAGGTACTTATAAATATCAAAAGAAGATATCTAAGAAATTAAAGTGGTCCAGAAACAGCAAAGGCTGAGATATTGCTATGAAAAACAGGGTAGTTCTCTACTGCTTCCTTCTCACAACATGCATCCCCCTTCCATAGATACAATGGAAGTTAAGCTATTGGGGGTAGCTGTCTCTTTTACTCACTCAGACATTAATTTTTAGTGTTATCCCCATTATCCTAACTCGAATCCAAACAAAAGAAATAAAACAACAACAAAACAGCAAGCCACTTAAGTTTCAGGTGACAGTGGGTTCCTCAAGTTTTCGGCCCAAAACACAACAATTTCATGTTTATTCAGAATTATCTTGATTTAATAAATTTAAAATACCAGGTCTTATGGCAGCACACTGACATAAGAATAAAACAAAACAAAAAAACTAAAAACCCAGACAATGGAGAAAGAATAGATGAAGTACAGATTAAAAGAGAATAAAACCTGAAAGTGGAATACAAAGCCCAAATCAAAGAATGCTGGAGAAAAATATTATTTTTTCACAAATAAAAATGCAAAGTATTTTATGGCTCCTTTACATTCTGGCATTTTCCTGGACTAGAAAAGTAACCTTATATATGGTGTCATCTTGCACTTCATGTATAAATTATTCATTGTAATGTATGCCAAGGGAAAAAACCTACAGTGCCAATCTAAATTATTTCAAACAGAAGTTACCTAAAACTCAGTACCTTATTCAGATCTCTCCCCATACTGATAATACTCAGGAGGGCAGGAAAAAAAAAAAAAAAACAGAAAAAAAAGAATTGAGTATTATTTTAATGTACTAAGTAGGCAAATCTGAGCTTTATTAATCACAGAATGATAGAAACAGAGAATGGTCTGGGTTGGAAGAGACTTGAAAGATCATCTGTTTCCAACCTCCCTGCCATAGGCAAGGACATCTTTCATGCTTTTGGAATCACTGTGTTTCCCAGAACCTAAGCAGAACAAAAGAACCAAAGATCATTTTTATCATATTTTCTCTCTTTTGAAATAATAATAACCCTCTCTCTTCCTCAGATCTGAGGATCAAGCAACATCAATTTTCTAAAAATTATTTTGGAGTGTTGCAGAATTTTGTAGAAATCACGGGACATTTTCAGTGCAGCGAGCTTAAATTAGGTTCTTAAATAACATCTGTAACTGAAAAAAAATCAGTAAAACAACAGCAGCTCTGGCTCTAACACCTCACTCCTTCACATGTTCATGCTTAGCTGCTTTGAAAGGAGCGGGCTGGTGCAGGAAGACTTATAAGTGCTCCTTCATTTATTTATTGACAGCCCACCTCCAACACAGTACTCAAGTGATCAATTTTAGGGGTTTTGAATCACAAGACTTGAAAAGAAGTAACTACTTGAAATAAATTCTCTCTCTTTCCAGTCAAATATTTCTTTAGGAGGACACTTGCACATAGAAGGACTTGATTTAGGGGTCCAACAATTCCCGAGAAAAAGAGGACAATACTGCAAAAATTCAGTACTTGCAATAATTATGAGTATGTGCCAATCCACAGGCCAAACTATGGGCTGTGGGAGAAAGTAGAAACTTCTCAAGGTGGCTGCTTTGATAATTTTCAATTTACAATATGCATTCAGAAATCTTCTGCACACTTGTACCCAGTTACAGTTAGGAACACTTAATCTATTAACAGGCCCCTTTTAAAGTCTGCTAACCCATGCAAATTCAGCCACTATCTCTGAGATGCAATTCTGCAACAAGCAAGTGAAGTAACAAACACTGAAGTAACTCTGGTAGTGAGTTGTTATTAATAGTTTTTAATGGTACAAACCAAAAACACTGTACAAAGTCGATTACCACACAGAGCATAATAAAATGAGAATCCTGCTTCAGAGCTAAGAGCATTTGCTTGTCAGGAATGACAAGGGATTTTTTAAAAACTCTTTGTGAATTGCAGTTGTTTTGGGTTTCTTTCCAGTTTCCAAAAAATAAATTGAAACACTTTCTGGTGCTTTTCAAACATTGGAATAACTACATCTGTGACACTGAAATCTCACAAAAATCAACATAAAGTGAATTATTGCCTTTAACATTGGTAGAATTTGCAACTGTATGGGTATTATTTGGATATTTGACTAAACCTCTAATTTGAGTCAAGTAAAAGTGTTTTTTGTTTGCTCATTATTAAGCATAAAGTACAACCCTAACTTTCTGTTTCAGATTCAACTCTATATTGCAGCACTTCAGAAAGAATAGGGGGAATAAATTCTATGAAAAAGTGTTTTCACACTCCTCCATTAACAGCTGCGGCTTATTTTTTGAATGAGTAATTACACACTTAGAGCAAACACATTTATAACTCTGACCTAGCCAGAGCATATTTTCATTTCTTTTTCAGTGCAGAAATACATTTCCCCCTTATTTCTTTATCTTCCATCTGTTCTTTCAACATTTTAGTTTAAGCAGTGGTCAATGAGAGGCACTCTCTACCAAAGTGCTACATACTGGAGTTGGATTCTAATTAGACATTTATTATTCTGCTGCAACATTGAACACTAATAAAACAAATCTATCTCGATCTTAGGCAGTTCATTATAATCTAGCTTCACTATTTCCTATTGCAGCATTAATGGCATGGAGACAAGACAGTGATTAAAAATTTATATTTTTTTGTAAATGGAATAAAACTTAATAAATTGGTTTTCTTGTCTAATTAATTGTGGTTTATATACTGCTACTACAGAATTTCAACAAATTTCTTCCAGCTATTATTGATGATCTCATTGTGCCGTTAGGAAAGTAGTCCCAAAGTGTTTAAGAAAGCAACAATGGAAAAGGATTAAAAAGGTTTACATATCTAAACAAGCTAAACTGATCAGACCAAATAATCCTAAATATAACACCAAGTATCGAGTCTAAAAAGTTATTTGAATTAATTCTGAAGTCATTCAAACTGAAAATAAAAGGAAGCATATCACCATGCAGAATAAAACTATGCCATTTGTTCAATGCAATAGTTATTTTACATGAAGTATAAAGTGTTGTATTGTGCAATTATTAGCTGTTAAAGTAGTATTCTTAATGAAATCTGAAACAATAACTTCTTCTAACATTTAAGACAGCTAAATTCATTTTGGAAAAGTAGTAGCCTGCTGTTCTCAGTCCATACTTAAGAATTCAGCTAAGCAACAAAGATGAAAGAACAGCACCACCTAGTTCTCTATTTAAAAGTTTTCAAATATCATCATCCATTGATTTATTTTTGTAATCTAAATTCACATAGGCGTGTGTATTCTGCAATAAAATCTGTCACACTGCCACAGGAAACAATACTAACAAGTTTGTCAGGAGTTATTAAAGCATCTGATGTAGATGCTTTACAAGTGTATACTGTGAAAAAAAAACCAAAACAACTTGCACATGCAAGAATGGAAGAGACTTGCAATAATACAAATCTTGTTCTGAAGCACCAGAAACACTGGATGGATTGCTCATCCTTTTTTTAATACTGCTCTTGGGACTATTTCCCTAATTTAGCCAAAACACTGTATTTGTATTGATTCCCCTGTACAATAGCCTGAAACTTTACAGTGTGTACACATGCTCCAGATGCAAAAAACATATTCATGATACAGACATCCCCACAGCCTCAGTAAGGTGTTTAAAAAACTTGTTGCCAGTGGTTTCACAGTTACTTTTCTATTCTGCAAGCAGCAGAAGCCTTTCAGAAATGGGGTAGGTATTTAAGGTGCTAGCTGGACTGAAAGTTTTCATATGAAGAATTTCCCCAGCTACAGAATGAGTGGTGTGTATTGGGACAATCCAGAAGTTCACCAGGAGGCAAGGGCAGCACCTAAGGAGCTGCCTACTCCTACCATGCAAACATCTTATCCAAGTTGTAGTAGCGTGGCTGCCAGCGTTTAAATTTGATAAACACATTGCTACAAATGCAGAGCGGTTATTCCATTTTCCTAGACATGCTAGTTTTCCTTAAGTTCTCACTCACATCAAGAGGACATAATAGCAGTGGAACTGTATTTCTGAAGATGTCTTCTGTTTCAACATTGATATTCATAAGTCAAATTTCTCATACTAATATACATTTAACTGGATCTTTTCTGTAAGCCTCTTAATTGAAATAGAGCACAAGTGGCATTGATACTCGGAGTGTTCTGGGTAGTGCTGCATTCTACAGTGAGATGGCCTGTCTTGTAACACTATAGAGAAAATGGGAGTTAACTGCACCTACAAAGTGCTTTAGCTGCATTTGAATGAAATGTTCAAATCAAACAATTGATTTCTCTTAACTCAGAATGAGGAAAATGAAATGGAGCTACACTGAAATGTTCTCATGCAGCACATTTGTACCAATCTGCGGAAATTCATCTCAGTTCCTGGTTTTCACATGGTGACTTTTGAAGTATTTTCAGCTCTCAAATTTGCCCTGTCCTGCTTATGCCTGTAGGAAGTCTTCCATGCTTTACTGACGCAAAAAATCAGGTGAATGCACAAAAGAGACTGGAGCTTTATGACTACCCCTGTAAAAAGCATTTGAAACTGGTGTCCCTGGCAGGAAGCAAGCTCCAGTGCCAGGGACTGGCTCCCACTGGCTCCCTTCCTCTGTCAGTGCACATTTGAGGAAGGCAGAGGATTAGTGGGAAGAAAACACTAATAATTAAAAATAAAACAAAACAAAAACAAAACAAACAAATGAACAAAAAAATCTAAGCCTGCTATCACATCCCTCTCAGGTATTTTCTCCTAAAAGTAGGAAGAAGGATGTCTTCTCACAGCTTCTACAGAATGCACTTCCCCTAAAGTCTTGACTTGTTTCTTTCCATCTCCTGAGGAGAGGAAGACGTGGAAGTCACAGCAGGAGCCAGGTGAAAAGTCCCACTGCATCCTGCAAACCTGCAGCCATACAGGGGTTTGTTCCAGCCTGATCTTCAGACACGTCTTGGTCTTTCACAGCAAAGGCTTCTGTGGTAACTCCAGAAGGGATGTTTTATTCCCAGAGGAAACGAGTTGTCCACATGCTCTGTCCTCCATCCACCCACATCCCTACGTATCATCCACGAAGGCCACTTGGGCGCTGTCCTGCCATAGCTCACTCCTTGCAGAATTGACACATCAATGTAAACAGATTAGACAGGATCCAAATTTGAGGCCTTTATCCTCACAATCTTAAGAAAGCAAATCCCTCATGCATACCGAGCAGGGCTACTGCTGTTTCCCCATCATAAGCCTTGAAGCAGCAAGCAGAAGGGAAAAAAAAAGAAGTTTGTTTTTCTTGACAGGCATCCTGGGCAGACAAGGCCTAGAGGGAGATTACTCTGCATTTATCTGTGACCAGCCAGTCATCTATTTTGAAACTTATTTCTGAAGATATTTACTTTTTCTAGAAAAAGTTCAAATGATATGAGTTTTTAATGACCAATTAAAAGGAAAAAAAAAAAAAGAAAAAGCCTATGGTATTACTTCATTAAACAAAAACTTTTCATTTGTTTACTTGAAATGATAAAGACTACTAGATTGTGTTTTCCTGTTGGGATTTACAGTATATTTCATTTTGTAACAGACAGAGTGTAATGAACATTAAGTGCATCTGTACTTCCAAATCCTGCCGTACAGACATCACAGTAAATGAAGAATATCTTTTATAGCACATGTTCAACTGCCTTCTTTATCCATATTTCTTGTTATTCCATTTTGTATCGGCTCAGGAAGAAATTGTCCTTTTGTAGAACAGAAGTATCACTTCTTTTTCTAACAGACAAAAGCAGATCTGTACAAAATCTGGCATAAGTCTTTTTCTCAAAATCCAAAGACAGCTTGGGAAATTCTGCAATCCCATTGTTTTCAAAAACACTTCTCCTCCCCCCACCCCACCAATATTGCTTCCACAAAATATATAAAAGCCTAGTTGCTTAAACCAATGTTATATTTCAAGCTATTTTGAAATTACATTAATCTTATGTGTTAAGCATATGTGAAAGTCCCATAAATAAGTCTATAAGCCATTGAGTTTTTTATCTGTCATAAATAAAAACAAATGGCCCATATATTTCTATTGATTATATGCTTTTCCAGTGGCTCCCAAATTCACCATTCAGAATGCAGCAAAGTAGTAACGATCTATAATTTGCAAAACAAAGATGGCTTAGGAAGCTGAAAACATTTTAATTTTATTCCGGTCCAATTCTAAAACTCAGGCTTATTTTATGGGCAAAGTACTGAAATTATGTGAGCTTTGGACCATTCTTTAAGGAGTGAGTGAGATTTATTCAGTCTAAGAATGGTATGAATTTTGCATTTTACATACTAAAAAGAAGCATTAACCAGAATTTGTAAACCACAAACTTTACATTTACTTAGGAGAGATATGTCACATACTAGACAAAAAAAATCTATATAATAAGAAGAATGGCAAATAGTTCTGAAGAAGATGGGCAAATAGTCAAGGTTCTAACCCATACTAAAATTACTTATACCCTGCCTGTGTTCAAAACCACACCATCCTGACTGTGTTTATATAAGCAGCAGTCAAGATATGCCCTAAGACATGTTAGACTGAGGACTTCAGCCTTTAGAGAAAACACAGTCTGTAAAGCTAATTCACTGCTAATTTGGCTTTATACCGAAAGATGAGACACACTTTTTTAATATACAATGTCCTATCAACTGTCTGGCTTGATATTTAAGTTCTGAAAAGCTCCTCAGTGTTAGGTGTTGCCAATATTGATGCAATTGGTTTTAATTTACAATTGAAATGTTACGGCACAGATTTACTTTTTCAACTGCACAGACATAATTTCTTGAACTGCACAGATATAATTTCTCATTAAGCACAATCATCACTGAACAAGATGGCACTTCTATCCTCCTCCGTATCAGTCCAAATCTCACTCATTTTTTATAGTGTTACATGATACAAGCCTGAAGACAACAATAACATTATTAGAAACCCGCAATGGAAAAGTTAAAAAATTGTAACGTTAAGAGAAAACTGCAATGCCAAGAAGACACTTCACATGTCATTTAAGAATTGGCATGTCAACTTAAGTTTTCCTCCAAAGACAGTAAGTTCTTTCATTCTCACTACTATTATCTTAGATGTTAACAAAAGAATTCATATAAATGGAATACTTCAGTATATTATACCATTTGATGACCTGTCACAGATTTGGGATACTTTGATAATCCTTGATTAGTAATTAGTTTAGTGAGTAATATTTCTAGTCACTGCATTTATTCTCCAATTTGCAAATGGCGGCAGTTTGATGTTTTTGTGTATTTGAAGACATAAAAAATCTCATTCAGTTGAAAGAAATTCGAGAGTGTAAATAAGTGTTTTCATTTCTCAAATGAAGTCTTACTTTCTCTATATAAACAGGGCAAATCAATGGAGAATTCTTCACTGTTCTCCAGTGCACCATAATAAAGCACCAACTAGCATGTCAAGATTTAAACCTCACATATAAAAACATATTAACACTCAGGGAAGAAGAAAAAAAAAATACTTTAAAAAGGATAAATATAAAATCAGCTTGATGCTAGAACATACTTTTTACAATCTTTTAATTAAAAGAAATTTGATTGCTTCTGCTTCAACTAGCACAGGTTTTCCCCTGGTTAGGGACTAACCAGAACAGCCTTTCTGCCTTACAGCATAGCAGGAATCAAAGCAGGTCAAGTTACACTGTTAATCCAGGAGATGTAGGTCAGTTTGGGATAAATATCGGAGCAGACAGAAAATACCACAGTGCCTCTGCCTACTACAACTGCTGCAGTGAAGTAATTTGGTCTTACTCTCTTCAGAGCTGTCAGTCAGTGGCAGTTCTTGAATCTCCAGTGCTGAACTTTGGAAAAAAATGGAGTTTTAAGACTCTAATGGGTCTGTACAGTTGTGCTGCCTATTCGGCTTCTGCCAGAAGAAGCCGCAATAATGCAGTGCACCCTATATTGATGACAAAGGTGCAGCTGCATCTTCCTAAGTGGTCACAGATTATTTTTGCATTTAGCAGCATACTCTGGTTCCTTCATCCAAGGTTTAGTAATTGAATTACCACGATTAGAACCCCTGTTTGATTAATACTGTGGCATATAAGAGGTTTAAAATATCATACCAGGATATTTTTACCTCTGACATAAGAAAACAGTCTCTCCTGCACTATCCTTCCCAACCAGCAAAGAAAACGACAGGTAGTCAACAAACTGTTTACACAAAGATGATGATAGAGGGAATATCAAAGCTATTTAAACAACCACCATACTGGATATGTGATGATACATGCTGTTTTACAAAAATCCTGAACCTTGCCAACTCCATTCACAGAACAAGGAAAAAGCTGTAGAGTAGTTCAGGAATGTATCTCCACATGAACAAAACTTATACAGCAAAATTTTCAGCTCTGAAATAACTTTACAGGTTTGAATTGAGGAACATACACTACAAATATTTTTCTGAAAGTGAAGAGCAGCTGCCTATGGACAGTTAATAACCTTCATCAGCTATGAAAGAAAAAAAGGATTAATCTATATTGAGTATTACAAAACAGAAAAAGAAAAGATAAATGCATGAATTTATAAGAATGTAAAACTATATTAAAATTGAATTTATAAAACTATATTAAAATAAAATTTGCTGCTACTTAATGTGAAAGTTATAAAAGCACTAACACTCTCCAAGAGCCATTTGATTAAACCAGAAAGCAGTAACCACAACTCAGCTCACTGTTGGGAAGAAACTGTCTTTCCCTCAAAAATCCCAAACTTGTCCAGACAGCAAAAGCACTCCTAAATAAGACTTACAAAGGTCCCAAGATCTCTATTTTGCAAATAAAAGGATAGCAAAGGATGCAACTATGATTTTATTTTTCACATTTACAGATGAAAGGGAAAGGAGATGGGACAATAGGTAGGCTGGCATTGTGAAAGGAAACAAAACAAAATTAGCCACCTACACGGTTCACTAAACCCTCTGTGCCTGTTCCAAGTTCCACATGCTAAAAAGTCCTACACACCAAACTCCAGCATTAAAGGAGAGCACTAGAACAGCTACACAGCCCCCAGTGTTTTGTCACTGAAATAAATGTTCTCTCCTTCTTTCAACCCCCTTAGGATGCTATTACGATAGTGTCTTATGCACTGATATTTAAAGCACCCATCCTGAGCTTAGTATGCGTTAACATAAGAGAAACTGCAAACATTTGGGCTTTGTCTTTAATTTTCATTTATAAAATGAAGGGAAAAGATCCTGAAATAGGTTCAGAGGGAAAAAAAAAAAAAAAAAGAAAAAAAAAAAGGACAAAAACCCCACAACATGAAGAATACTTGCAGAGACACCCACATACATTTTTGAAAATACTCAGGTCTTTCCAAAATGTTTTCATTATGTAGAAAGATAATTGTTCAAGGGCAAATTCCTGAGAGAAATAAAGATTTTACAATTTATTCCTTGCCACTGGAACGTGATATTTGCCTTTCTTTCTTTCAAACACACCTCAAAAACTCCTTGGGAAGAAGGGATATGCTCATTAAGATCATACTTAATATCGATGCAATCCCAGAGGATACTCATACTAAACTGTGTCTAATAGTTTTAACATTCTGCATTTGTTTTAGGATGTGTATTTTAAAAAGCATGTCAGTGGCATTCTCTCTACAGAAGACTGCATTGTTTTGAGAGGGCCTAACTTTTGAAAGTTTCTTCCTGCTGTTCAACTCAATTAAAACAAATTTGAAGTAATCCATTTTTATCTTGGAGAAAGCATTAAGAGGACAATGACATCTCCTATTTCTACATTTTTAAATGTTAGATGGGGAGGGAGTCACTGTTCTAGCACAGTCAACCACACTCTGGTTGGTTATGTCGCTGTTCTTTTGGCAAGCACCTGATGTCCATGTCCATACGATACATAATTGCCACTACCAGTTACTTAATCAACATTTGTAATGCACAAGAGAGAAAAAGAAAAAGGAAAAAAAAAAATATCCACCTCAAAATCCAACCTTCAATTTACATAGCAATATTAAGAGAGTAACTCCTATTAAGAGAATAATTCTTTGGTGGAAAGAGTAAGGGTAATCTCATTCAACACATTTTGTCAATAGTAGGATCAGGCCAGAGGGATGAGAAAGCTAATTATGAGAACTAAGGCTTCTGTAATAATAAACTATAACTTAAAGACATTTACAGTACATTATAATGGAACTGCAACTGACAAGTAAATTTAAAAGCAGAGAGAGATTCACTGTTCTACATTTCTGCAATAAAATTTTAAAAAAAAAAAAAAAAGAAGAAGAAGAAGAAAACTAACAGGAAAGTAGATGAGAAAAATGTAGTTGTTTCAACCAAGGTGCTTCTGTTGATTGGCATTTCCATGGAGTTACTTCTTTGGTGACAAACTCCAAAACTGCTTACAGTTAATTTGATGGTAGAAACTTGATAAATACTTTGAGTGCAAGAGTGATAAATATTTGAGTGAGTAATCCCTATTCATGTATTCCACAGGGAAGTTGTGGGACATCATCAGTGGGTATCTGGATGGTTTAGTTACTTCATGTTCTAAACCTGAACTGCTATAGGATGACTATCAATAAAAAAATCATGAAGAAATCAAGCAAAATAATTCATAAAATACAAACTAGCCTGAGAACTAAGCAGCTACATAAGCCTACCAAGCCTTGGTTAGATTGATGGAAGTCATGAAGACAGACACCATCGAGGAGAGTGAAAAATCTTATGTTTCAACTTGTGTCTAAAATATTCCACATAGAGACTGTATTAAAACTCTTGTCTTTTATTATGTAATTGTGTATGCCCTCAGAGAACTTAGAGAATTAAAACTACATGCATTTGACTCGCTGTACACTGTATTAGCATATGAACGCTTAGCTGTCAAGACAACCCCTGTGCAGGCAGCACTGGGTTGCCAAGGTTTTGCTAACAGAAATCCAACTGAAAACTCAAAACAAAGTCTAAATACACAAGATACTGAGCAATGTGTAACAACTTCGTCTTAAATCAGCTTAGATGATCTCGTAGGTAGTCATATCCATGTTTGTCCAGGTTTGTTTGAAGGTTTTTTTATTCTGCTTGTAACAGATCTGGGCTAATGAAAAGAGTCCCACCCGCAAGCAATTACCTGTCTTGGCTGATTTGTTGCATCAGTGACCACAGTTTCTGACAAATTAAAGAGTCCCTACATTATTTTCATTAGCAGACAGGTTGCAAACATTTGAAGTGTCTGAAGCGACCGCACTGAGAAGATTTGCCCAGCGTTGGGTTTGCTCCCACACATGGCCCTATCCAGTGCCTCCTCGGAGCCGAGCACATTAAGGCATTAGATGCCATTTGCATTATCACACAGCAGGGGGCTACAGCAGCTACAATTCCAGGATAATCCTAACCTGTGTCTGTAGCCTATGAATGCAGCAGAACTATTTTTATTGTTACAGTTTCTCACATGGTGACTCTTGACAGTAACGAGCTTACTCGTCAGGTTGCATAAAAACAGCTCAGATGAAGCACTTGAGTTATTCTAAAAACATGCCCCCCTACAACTGTTAAGTTTTGTCTAAGACTACATTCACGAAGTCAAAAGACAATCAGAATGGGAAAAAAAAAAAGTAAGGCTGGCTATAAACATAAATAACAGGTTAACCCCCTGGGACATCATTTAAGTACTTCAAGCTCATTACAGCACACAAGTTAGGAACAGCAGCAGTCAGAGATCCCACTATTTTCACAGCAAACGCTGGAGAGGGCAGAGCAGACTAAAACCGTACCCAAAGTGAGCTGACGAACCGCTTCCCAGCTCCACACGTTATTACTCCCTCTCCCACCTCCATCGCTCCCCTTTCACAGCCAGCAGTTGACACTGGGCTCTTTTACTTCTTGTTTGCCTCCTTTCTGAAGGGACTGCTTGCTGCTAATGCTATTCCATGCACAAGCTGAGAAGCATTATTCTACGTCCTCTTCCCTCAGCTGATGCTTCATCAATACTCAGGACAGATTCCTTAAGCAAGTCTCTCCATAGATCTTGCCAGAAAGGCACACTTCCATACAGGACACATGTCAGCTTGACTCTTTGTCACCTTGTCTTTAATTAGCTTCAGTTTCACCAACAGAAACCATCAGTAATTACAGTTCAGAAGTGCTTTGAATCCTCAGGACAAAGATGTTATTCCCATCAGAGCTGACAGAAAAACCTGCATGTCCCATAGCCCAGAAACAGAAAATTGGAGGAATCTAATAAATCCATTGAGCCACTTCACAATACAGTTTGGGGAAGTAAATCAAGCCAACAGGAAAAACTACTTTTAGATGCAGCTATTAAGCTATCAACAAGAAATGTGTCTAATGGTAACTGTGACTGCTACTTCTGTCAAAATAAATGGCAGAAACTAAGAAAACAACATTTACGAAGTTGCACTTTAAGGTGGACTGAAAGAATTTGATATTCTCTTGGATACAACTGCCAGTGAGGACAGTCTTATAGAATATATTTACTCATCTCCTCCATCCTCCTTTACCTTAGGAGACAAGAATTGGAGAAATTACTTCCTCTCACTTCTTCCTGAATGTTACAGGTTCTTTATATCCCCTTGAAAGAACACTCTGCTGAAGTGTGGCAGACAGAGAGCCTAAGTATTTTTGATTGAAGTTTTAATCAGGAGCTAAAAAAATAATTGTGTGAGAAACTGAAGAGAGGGGAGATGTTTTACACACGCAGAGGGCAAGCTAGGTAATGTGTTAAGCATCGCTTTTCCCCATCTGCAAGGATAGGCCCAATCTGGTTATTTTCACACAGTCACAGTCAGATTTGTATTACGCCCCATTTCTCGCAACACGTTTTTTACCTGATGCAGCTCACAGAGTTACATTCTTCCTGGCACGCTCCCTAAACTGCAGTGAAAGACATCACTGTTTTTAATCACTGGTTTACTCTCAAAACTGCGCCGCGCTGAATGCGGCTGATTGCATCTTAGGAAAGATCAAATCCTCCTCCTCCAGCAGCAGCCCCGATTTTATTGGTGACAGAAAGTCAGTCCAGAGGCTTCCCACCCCCAGCTCCGTTGCAGAGCAATGAATTGACAATTCACAGGGAAATGTAAAAGGCAGAGAGGAGCCAGCCCCCAGGTGCAGCGCGCCGCACATGCCCCAATAAATAAACCCGTATAGCACCAACACAGCAGCTCCTTGTGCCGTGACGTACCGGGCAACCCATAAACATCGGGAAAGAATACAAATAATCCGCCCGACGGACCCGTCCTTCGCAGCTGCCCGGCGCACTCCCTTCCCCTCCCATTCTTTCTCGCGTCCTCGGCCGGTAACTTCCCAGCGAGGTGGAGCGGGGGCACTCGAGGGGGTCTGGACGATGGGGGTGTCGGGGGGCTGAGGCTCCCGTGTTTCGGGAACCCGGGCGGCTGCCTGTGCCCCCGCTGCGGGCTGCCAGCCGCGGCTCCCTCCGGAGAGATCGCCCGACACATGACGCAGCCATGTGAAAAGCGAAATATATTAAACTTGACGTGAAATGGCATGACGGAGGCGAGTGGGAAAAAAAAGAAAAAAAAAAAGAAAAGAAAATACAAGAAAAGAAAAGGAAAGGAAAAAATATCTTACAAGGCCACTTAGTTTAATCGACACTTCGCTTCTCCCTCCCACACCGAAACATCCCGCACGCCGAGCGAGGGAAGGGCAGGGAGATGCCCCGCCGGCCTCCCGCATCCTCCCAGAGGACCGGGGACCGCCAGCGAGTTGCAGCGCGGTGGCTCCCCGGCCCCCTCCGCACCCACCGGGCCGCGGGGCCGGGGCCGCCGCCGCCCCCGACCGCCACCTCCCACCGTGGGGTCTCCACCGGGCGGGGTGGCAGGGGGCCGCGTCAACATCCCGCCGCCGCTCAGGGAGCGAGGGGGCAAACTCCCGGCGGCAGCGCAGCGCGGCGGGCTTGGCTGCGGGCTCGGCTCCCGCTGGAGGGGGAGAGGTCTGGGGGAAGCTCCCCCGCAGGCAGCCGCGGCGGGCGGTCACCTCGCAGCGCGTCGCGGGGCTTCCCTGCGCGGCGGCCGCTCCATCCGACTTGGCCGGATAACGGGAACGAGGGGGAGCGGCGGCGGGGAGGAGGGAGAGGGGAATACATCCAGTCTGGAAACTAGCTGCAGGATGAGCCGCCTGGAGCAGGATGGCGAAGGAATCCGCCGCTGAACCCCCGGCTCATCCGATTACCCTACGTGCACATTTGATGCCTCGCACACAGACACGCACTCCCGGCGGCGGCGCAGCGAGGCGCGGAGACCCCCCCATCCCGCCGCCCCCCGCCGGGGGGGCACGGCTGGAGCCCGCACGTTTCCCCGGGATGTTGTTGCAGCGCACACGCCGCTGCCGCGGCTGCACTCGCACTTTCGGGGGCACGTCTGCTCCGGGCGAGCGAGGAGGTGACGGCGAGTCGGGGGGCGGCTGCAGGGGTCGGCGAGCGACTGGCGGCGGCGGCGGGGTGGGGGGTAGGTGGAGGAAGAAGCGCGGAGGGCGAAGGAGGGCGGGAAGAGGCTGACGAGGGAAGGGCAGGAAGGGTTAACAGCCGTGCGGCGCTTCAGCGCTGGATAGCGCTACCCGAGCGGGAGGCTGGGGGCGCACGGCGAGGGGGGGAGCCGGGAGAGGGAGGGAGCGGGTCAGGAGTAGGGCGGGGGACCGGGGGGGAAATCTGGGATGCCCCGGGCCGCGGCGGTGCCCCCCCGGCGTCCCTCCCTCCCCGCGCGTGGGGCAGGGGTGGGGAGGAGGCGGTACCTTGTACGAGGATCCCGCAGAGGCTGTAGAAGCGCAGGAGCGCGCCGGGCTTCAGCCGCATCCTGGGGGCTCCCCTCGGGCTGGGTGGGCGCCAGGCACGCAGATCCGCAGCCTCCCGCCGCTCCGCTCTCCGGGCGCTTCCTTCCCCCCGCAGGAGCCGCCGCCGCCGCCGCCTCCGCCGCAGTGTCTCCCTCGCTGTATCCAGTGGGGTGAGGAGGAGGAGGAGGAGGAGGAGGAGGACCAGGGTCGCGGGGGTGGATTGGGGAGGGAGGAGGAGGAGGAGGAGGAGGAAAGAGCGGCTCTCTCCGCTGGCTCCGGCGCTGCTGGGCAGGTTCAGGTTCCCACCGCGGAGCGGTGCCAGGTGCCCCCGCTAGCTCCCCTTGCCCCTGCCGGGGTGTCCGTCCGTCCGTCCGTCCGTCAGTCCGTCTCTCCGCTCGTCTGTGCTGCGCTGTCCCGTCCCGTGCCGCTGCGGGGCGGCGGGGGCGGAGGTGGGGAGGGGGGATGCGCAGGGACTCCGCTCCCGCTCCGCTCCCGCTCCGCTCCCGCTCCGCTCCAGCCGCTTCCCGGCGCGAGACACAAGGGCAATCTCCGCTTGCCAGGCTCCCCTGGCCCGGCCCCGCCTCCGCCGCACGCCCCGCCCCCTTCTGCGCCGAGCCACGCCCCCGGCCCCGCCCGGCCGCCACACCCCGGCCCGCCC